>RJWM01015710.1:0-47150 GCA_004363535.1 Dasyprocta punctata | reverse complement strand
TATGCAAAGAGATTTATTGGGATCATAGGACCAGAAGAAGGGAAATTCACAATGGCCGCCTGCACTGGAGAGCCAGAAGATTCCGAAGTTACTCAGAACAAGAAGATGGAAACTGCAGAAGAAGAGAGATCAAAGATGTAGCGTTGGTCCAAGGCCAAAGGCTTGGAAACTCATGGGAGAGTCAACATGTGAGTTTGTGTTGAATGCTAAAGAAACAGGAGACCTGGAGACCTGTGTCCAAAGACAAGAGTGGCAAAGGTTGCACCAGCTAAAGAAGACTGGAGTTCTTCAAAACAGTCACACTTTCTTCCTCTTTCCCTTTTTATTCAGTTCAGGCTACAAGCCTATTGGCTAGTGCTACCCACAACTGGGGTGGGACTTCCTCTGTTTCCTAGCCTGCATGCCTATCATCCACACCCACAACAAGAACTGTGCCTTACTAATGTGGTAGGTGCTTCTTTCTCTGGTCGAATTGACAATATCACAATCGACAGTCTCATAGGTCAAAATTAAGATATTAATAGTGATAGTTAAGGATTATCGTTTTCTATATCTGAGGTATTGTACTAAATTATTTATCACATTGATTCATTTTATCTTCATAACATTCCTGTGAAACCTTCATAATTATTGTCCCCACTTACAGCTGGAAAAGACTAAGGTTTAGGAAAGTAATGTACAGGTTTGCAGCACATAATGAGGAATATAATCATAATGCACCAATAGAGAAATAAAAAGTGAAAGAATAAGTAAATACTTGCAAAAAAGTTAATGAGTGCAGGCTTCTTTTCCATATATATATTTTTATACTGTAAAGTATAGTTTGACTTGGAGCTGCTCATGGCGACCTTAGCCACTACATAGGTAGAAGCTAACTTTGAATGAAGACAAGGAACTTGTAAATGAGAAGTATTAAAGAAAGGAAGAAGCTGGGAATATTTATGACATTTTGAGTACTGAAGCCAAAAATTACATCTTGTTTAGGTTAGCTGAAGTTGGGTTTATGTATCTTGCACACCAAATATTATATTAAGGACAGATTTTGATTACTCAGATTTAAGAGTGTTTCAGAAGTGTAGTTAGAGCCTCACCCTATCAGAACATGGGATAAGGTCCAAGCCTTCCAAAAGGAAATAGAGGCAAGGTTCAAGTTCCAGATATTGCTTGCTGAGTATGATTAGTTACGAACAGCAGAGGATCTCATTTGACTGTAACCTTTCATTCACAAAATTCTGCTGACTACGTGGCACCAACAACTTATCTTGATTTCATTAAAGATAATTTGAATTGAATGTCTTCACCAAACTGGCTTTTCTAAATCGCCTATCTCTAGAATTGCTTGTACTCCTTTTCTCTCTTTTTTATCATTTTACCATCTTCTCTCTTTCTTAAATTCATTTGAATCCTTCAATCTGTGCTTCTTCAAATTGTACCTCTTCAAACCCTTTGTTTTCTCTCCATTAGAACATGACCCTCCCACTCCGGATACCCAATTATCTACTCTCAGTTAAACTTCAGGCCATTTCCCCACTGGGGGCTCCCCAAATCACAGGGATGCCCAAAAGCATTTCATAGCAGGACAAAAATCTTGTCTCCTTCACAAATAGCACAAAATGCTTTAACTTTGCTATTAAGATCAACCTAACTTATCCTGTTGGTCAACAACATAATTCATATAACAATAGGATGAGGGGCAAAGAGTCCAAAGAAAGTTTTATAAACTGATGAGTCTTATGTTGTTACCTCACTTGTAACTAAATGTTTTTAAATGGATGTTAAGGAAGAGCTCTCTGCTTGCGTATGTGTCTATATGTATGTATATGTGTACAAATGCTATGTATATGTGTTATTTTTCTACCTTTGAATGATGCTACAAAATCAAAATCTTTAAATCTTCAAAAGGAGCTTTATTCTGATTGGATTTGAGATAAGATCTTGTATAAATTAAATATTTTCTAAAACTCTAACCTAAATATTTTTCAAGTTCAGATGAATTTGGCAAATCTTTGTAAATAAGACTAACAATTTTGCTGATTTAAACAGTCATGCTGGGGTACAGACTTCCAATGAAATTGCTTAAATAAATTTGAGGCCACACCATGGGATAGAAGCAAGGGTTTCATGATCTGTTAAAAACAGATAGGCTCTTGAAAGTGATAAACCAAGATCAACCATGTAATAATTAATTATGTAAGAATTAACTCACTGATAAAAAAAAAGCACAAAAATTTTCCATAGCTTTCTTTGAGATGGGTGGGATTTTGGTTCTCTACTGTTCTATTTTATGCATTTAAATAACTTCTTTCTCTTAAACTGTACAATTTGCAATATAAACAGATAATATTTTTATAAATAAAACAAAACATTTTTTTCTCTGACTAGTCCCTCCAGAATTTAAAAATTATTTTTGAGTGTTCTAATTTTCATGGCAAAATAGTTACTTCCATATGTTCAAAAGTATCTGTCTTCTTTGTAACAGGACATAACTAGAAAAATTGATTATATAACCAAGTATTTCATTGGAATGTTATATTTGAGACTGATAATGCATAGTATCAGATATGAGCAGAGTTTTATAGAGCTACATAAAATCCTACTCTATCTCAGGGGCTGGGTTGATTATGGGGTTAGTGTTGGGAGCTGTTGAAGCTGGAAATTGACCTAGGGCATGTCCCAGACATGACCCTAACAAAAAACAAAGAGCTCCCGGGTCAACCAGGGGAAGAAATTGCAGCAGCCCAGATAAACACCAAGCTCCTAGACAATCCAAGCAATGGTTTGCTAGGCAGAGGGGCTGAAATGGACATCATCCTTCCCAGTATATAAATAAACAGGCAGCATTGGTTGAGCAGTACCTTTCCTCCCAACAGGAGAGTAAGCGCTCCACCTGACCCCAGCTTTGTCTCTTCTTTATTTTTCTGATCCTCTTGCTGTCCTTCACCCCAAGAACATCAGGAGCCATATGGGTCAGGGCATATGGCACCAAAACATGGACGGGGTAAGAGATTGACGGAGAGGGGACACTGCTCACGTGTGCGCAACTAGTGGGAGAGGTGAATTGGTGTAGGTCAGTGGTCATCACTGGAGTGTATTGATACTGGCTTCATCAGGTGTAAAGCGTGGGGCATTGAAACTCCCTTATTCTCTAGGGTCACTTATAAACAGACCTGTGAGAAACCCCTTCCTCAGAAAAAGGAAGAAAAAAAAAGCTGAAGACTGGCTTGAGAGAAGCCTGAGACAAACAGGCTTAAGAGAATTCAAAGGGAAAATTGGTTTACTCAAGAAACCAAAGGGAAAGAAATGTGTTGTTTTTACCAGGTGTTAGATATGGGGCAAATACATTCTAAAGAATCACAAAGGTATATGGAACTGTTGGTTGTGTGTTTGATTCTAGTATTTACATTTTTGTGGTAGATTTGGATCAGTGAGGGTCTTAATAATCATAAGCTTCTTGGGACAACAACTAACCAGTAAAACTTCTAAAAAGTCAACATTTGGCTTTCATGAGTCAATAATCAGCTGACTCCAGCATATCACTGTCTCACTTTGACTTCGCAGTGAGTCTTGATATCTGGTAGTGTAAATTCGCAAACTTGGTTGTTTTCACCATTATTTACATCAAGGGTACTTGTTTCAAACTTGTGATTAATGTAAATCTACATTTATTTTGGTCTTTTTGCTTTGTTAAGTCAGTTTTAGTTTTCAATACACTGGCACTATTCAGCTTGCTAAATTTCTTGAGTTTGTTTGTTTCCAGAAAATGGAATTGTAAACTTTGCATACTTCAGAGGAAGTGGGAAAAAAGCTTAGAGCAAGGTTAGGGAAAAACAAACCAACACAAATCTATCTGGACCTCTACAGACTTTAAAAGGGTTATTTAACAGGGAGAAACTGCTGCTTTCTGCTCCTCTCACTGCTTCTCACAGGCCCCAACCCAGGAGAAAACCAAGGAGCTCCACCAAACCTGGAGCTTGACAAGACAAGGGAGGTAAAGAAACGATGTTGTTTGTTTCAGCTGCAAAGGCAAAATGTTAGTGTTCTAAGGTAAAATAATGTTGATAGACTTAATATTGGTTCTTAAGGATTGTTAAAACTGTATTAAAATGTTCAAGTTATAAAGTGTTAAAAATAAGCCTGCCTTTGTAGCTGGAAACTGGTATAAAGCACTGTGTCTGGTTGCCAGGCTGACAGTGGTGGATGGGAATGGTTAATGCATTGTATCAACTTGAAGTTTGGAAGCTTGGCTTAGTGACTTGGTGCGGGGGTGGTGTTTTCATTTTGTGAACATTCAGGCACTGTGCAGGAGTAGGGGAAAGAGGTGGTATGAGTGCTGCCTGCTTACAATGTAGGGAAAAAAGGAGGCTTATGCTTCCCTCCTTGATTCTTGCTACTTTTGCTATCTTGCACTGCCATGCACTGTTTCTCCCTCAGACACTGTTCAACAGGCTTCTGTTTCCTATGCTACCTTCCATCAAAATGCTTCTGCCTTATGCAGACAATTCCATCTAACCTAGATCAGTGCTATTTTGGGGTCAAGAGTATGCTTACATTTTTCCAGGAAATGCTAAATGATCTATCTGAGTGCCAGAGTGTGCTGTCCAGCTGTATCATGGACCCAAACCCAGAGAAGGAGTTGAATCCACCTCTCAAGAAGCAGATGCTCGGTCCTATGACAGTGATGCCTCAGAGACCACGCCACAAGCGATAGACAAGGATGAAGCCAGAGCCAACCTTAACTGACCCAGAATGCACAGAAGATGGTAACAAAAAATAAAACCAAAGGTCTAAATAGATGATGAGTGTATGCTAAGTTCTATGATAAAAATATATGTTAATTATAGATGAGATTTTGTCCTTTCCAAGTTCTTTTATAAGAGATCTCTGCTAATTGACCTAGAATAAGTCTGACTAGTCTATTTAAAATTACAAATTCTACTATTATAAAAAATTACTGTGATTCAATTTGGTAATATAACTGAGTGCACTCTGATTGTGTAAGATGTTTGTCAGTCTGCCTGTGTATCTGTCTCTTTGTTCGGTTTGTTAAGGTGTTGTTGGGAGTCAGCTGAGCCAATGATCATTCACACCTGTGGAGCCAAAATCACAAGTGCCCACACAGGAGTACCCAAGTGGCACGGAGCGCCTAAGAAACGCCCTGAGGGCACTGGGTGCTGGCAGTGACAGGTGTTCTAACCCCGAGGACATGGGGTATAAGAAGCGAGCTAGTTCAGCAAAGGGGCATGATACAAGTGTATAAACAGTTCCCAGGAACTTAAAGAGTTCTTGCAGACACCAATAACTCTGTGTTTGCTTCTATGTCTGTTTGAATCAGTACAGATTGTCTGTCCATGTTTGTCCATTTGTCCATTCTGTAAATAGCTGTTCCTTTTATTTTGAGCTCAACAAATTTTCTGGATTATTTTTCATTTTTGGATCATTTAATCAAAATTTAATTTGGTAAGAGACTTAAAAAGCATGCTTCCTCCTGGGTTCGCAGTTAGTCCAAATGATGCTAAAATCGGTTGTGTAAATGTAATATATATTGTCATTTATTATGGACTTGAGAGTCTTTCATTGTTCAAAAATAATATGTTAAATGTTATAATTGGCTTTTCATAAGCCATTAAAAAATTATTAAGATGAACAAACAAAATCCCTTGGGGTGGATTGTTGGACAGGACTCCCTTTGATGAATAGGAAAGCAGCTGCCTGGTAATATTTTTAACCAGTTCTTATTCACTGATTGGAGGCCCCAGTGATCTCCATAACCTTATGGGAGACACCCCAACTAAAGTTATATAAAACATTATTGTAATATGCTCACATTGGTCATCATCAAAAGAAATAATACAATAAGGTTTTTGATTTAAAATGCCCATACAGAGGTTTTATATGGCTGTGATACATTGTTATAAACCTCGTGGTATATTTATGTGTTCATGCCTCCAGATGTGTAAGTTTTCAAAAATATAAAATAGGTTGTTTATGGTGACAAACTTTTGTTTCAGATTCAGATCTCTGACTTTAACAAAAACTTATGAGAGGGCCGGAAGTTTGGCTCAGTGGCTTACGTGCCTGTCTGGCAGGCGCGAGGTTGTGAGTTTGATCCCCGGTGCCGCAAAAAAATATACATCCCACTAAAGGTCAACAAGTTAGGTAAAAGCTTTTATGTATTAGATAAGGATGGTTGACCAAAAAGGGGGTATCTTATGTTAACAAATGTAAATTCAAGTGTGTTAAAAAATGTCATCATGATTGTCATGTTATACCATTAGGTGTGGTTTTGGTTGCTAATTTTCTGTGTAAAATATGTAACTGTTTATTAGCATTCTACAGGTATTCAAATGTTAGAACATCCATGGTTGTGAAAAAAATAATGGTTCTATTTTATGTTCTAAGATGTTTGATATTTATATAAGATGATAATGTTATGCTTACTGCCTCTACTACATTGTACTGTTAACAATCTTTTCTTCTGGATGTTCAACAACTGAGGTTTAGAGACCAACAATTAGAGAGATAGATGGCTAAGAGGAGAGCCAATATTTTTGCCATAGAGCTTCAAGGTCAGTGAGGACCCAGAACATTAGAGAACCTCTGCTGTGATATCCAGTACTCAGTGAGTCCCTGGTCTTTGATCAAGGAGACTATGAGACCACTGAGGAAAGTGATCATCTCATGTGGTGTGCCTAAGGAGAGTCACCAGGAGAAAAAATCTCCCAGGCTTTCACAGAAAGCAACTTGATCAAGCAATGGCCATGACTCATCTGAATGGCTGACACTGGCAAGAACTAAGAGGTGCCAAGGCATTTCCTGAGGAGACTTAACTGACCTTAATAAATACAAAAAAAGCTGATTGTTTTTAAAATAGGTCTCACCTTAACTTGGTCTTGAATATCCTGCAGAAAATGTACAACTACTACAGGTATATGAAACAATGCTAAAGTAATACATTATAAAAGAAACTCAAATCACTAACACCTTTTAACAGTTGCCAGCTACACTGGTAGCTGACTACAGTGATGGATTGATGGACCGTCGCACAGGGTTTCTGTTGTGGAATGCAGAGACGTAAAATCTTTGGACTACACTTAAAAGATCTTCTACAGAGCTCTCCAACACAGCTCCTCCAGCTTCAACTGACCAGCCATCCTGTGCAACAACAAAACAAAAGAGATGGATATGTTGGGAGACCTTGAAGCTGGAAATTGACCTAGGGCATGACTCAGACATGACCCTAAAAAAAAACAAAGAGCCCGGGTCAACCACTTTTGAAGAAGTTGCTACAGCCCAGAAAAACACCAAGATCCTAGACAATCCATGCAATGAGTTGCTAGGCAGAGGGACTGAAATTGACATCATCCTTCCTGATATATAAATAAATGTACTGCATTGGTTGAGCAGTACCTTTCTGCTCATCAGGAGACTAAGGACTCCACCTGACCCTAGCTTTTTCTCTTTATTTTTCTCATCCTCTCTTGGTCCTTCACCCCAAGAACCTGATGAGCTGCATGGCTTGCAGCAGGTTAGCGCATATGGATTTAGTTTAGAAGATGGGCTGTTTTGGTTTTCACTTTTTAAAAAAATCTTTTAGAATTTATTTATATTCATACATGTTTGCAGTACATAATGATCACATCTATTATGAAGGAATTATACATGAACTTAACACATCTTAATTTTCCCCATCTTCTTCCCTTCCTTTAACCCTTTTTCCCTTCTCGTTTACAAAAGCTCTGTTTCCATTTTTTTCTTCAAATTTTTTTCCTGAAAACCATTTTTCCCTCCTTTTCTATGCTTCCCTTATCTTGTGTTTGATTTCCCATTTAAGAAAGTTCTTTCTACTTCTCTACCAATAATGAATGCTAGGGAGAAGAAGAGGTGGGGGAAAAAGTAGTTTTGCTGGGAATATAATTGCTCAACCCACAGTCATGCAACCACTATGAAAAACAGTGTGGAGATTCTTCAGAAAACTAAAACTAGAAGTCCAATTTTACCCAGGTATTCCTCTTCTAGATATCTTCCCAAGAGAGTTAGAGTCATCACACCACAGTGATGCATGCATTAGTGGTTTTTACAGCAGCACAATTTACACTACCTAAATCTTGGAAACAGTCCACATGCCCATCATCAGATGATAATATTTTAAATAGGCATTTAGCATGCTGTGCATGATATAGTACAGGAAATAAGATTTTATGGTAACAAAATCATGGTATCATCATCAAAAATACTCAGAAAATCATCTGCAAATGTCTTCTATGTACCAGTGCTGGAGTAGCACTGATAAACCATCAGGAGTTCCACCAATCATTCTTTATTCTCTGGCCAGACCAATCATTTCAGGGTGTTATGACTTGTATGTAGATGTCTCCCCAAAGCCTCATGCACTCCTGGGTGGGACTTTTCAGAGCTGGCTGGATCTATAGTGTGTGATTCTGGAATTAAGGGCATGTGACAACTAAATTGGTTTATCAAGTTCTGTGTGTGTGTATAATGGAAAACCCACCCTGGGTGTGGGTGGCAGCAATCAACAGGCTTGTAGCCTGGATGGGACAGAAAGAAGGCAGGCTTCTGCCTGCTGCCTGCTGCTTCCTTCCAGTCATGCCACGGTCTGTTTCTCCTCTGTGATGCCCCTCTGGGGGTCACCTTGCCTTGAAGTCAACTGACTATAGACTGAAAACCCTACAAACTGTGAGCCAAAATAAAGCTTTCCTCCTTTAACTTGTGGGTGTTGGATACTTTGTCTCAGCAATTAGAAAAGTAAACTAGCCCTTAGGGTTTGGCCAAGGAATTTGTATTTTTAACCAGTTCTTTACTGTAAATAGTATAAAAATTGTTTTCCTCTTTTCACTGAGTGTTCCCATAAAAAATTATATTTTGAGAAAAAAGTTCAGATCAAATCATTTTATTAGGGCAATGAACCTTTCATATGTTGCAAAGCATGTTTTGACTTTTGGTAAATTTTCTTAATTTTCTGCCTAGAGATCCAATTTACAAATTTTGAAATTCTTATTAATTACAGATGAGAAAAAAAATTGTCACATAATTACAGCTGATCATGAAATAATTCGCACAAGTGGCCCTGTTTTATGTATCTTCCTTCTTGTTGTTGTATAGTGCCATGAGTAATAAACTGCTAAAGGTTAAGAAGAAAATTACCCTCGCCCTCAAGGCTTCCAGGACATTATTTGAAATTCTACAATAGATTCTCCTGACCCTGTTTAAGGAAGGAGAGGTTATCAGGTGCTTGGCAAACATGTGTGACCACTGATCCAGACAAACACAGTTCATGATGTGCTGTTTCAGTGGTCAGAGATCTCTAATGATGTCAGAACGTGCACAGAGGTATTTGAATCATGCCAGTTATCATTTCTGAGCTTTATTTTCCACAGGACCTGTTTCTAATTTTCTTACAAGACTTCTGATGAAAAGAAAATTTTGATTCATTTTTTTAAAAGATGCTTAATGTTACCAGTTTCACAAGTGTATATAGGTAGCATTATGTTGTCTTTGACACAGATGTATGTATGTTCCTCTGTTGAAGCCCTGATTACTTCAAAGATTATTTCAGAATTTTACTGAGACCAAAATAAGTGGTAAATACATTTTTGCAAGTAAAGAACGCATTGACACTAATCTCCCTCAAAATATTCTTCTTACTTCAAACACATTTATCCCTTCTCATCATTCTTGCCACTTTTGAAGCAGTTCTGGAAGTCACATTCGCAACTGTCTTCTTGAGATGTGGTCAGAAGTAGTGAGTTTCGCTACTGTTATCCAGTGCGAAGGGATTACTACGTGTTCTCATCTCCCTTATTACCCAGATCTGGTCCTGTACAACATACCGCACTTCCCCATAGTCAAACTGACCATGAGAGGTTAATATTTTGAGGGACATTAAAGTCTTTTCTGCTGTAATAAATTATTAAAATTTAAGTAGTCACCAAAGGTTTTTACTGCATCTCATACAGATTTGCTAATTTTCAACCCCATACTCCTCTCAAGTGGCAGAATCATCTTTCCTTTATCTTACATTACGAGTACTGTCACGGTCTGATACATTTTGACCAAAGGCATTTGATAAATATGTGTGTGTGTTTTCATTTAGTTGATTATTGTTCATCTCTAAGAACAAGAATTGTGTGTTCATATAGGAGAAAGAGGGCTTTAATGACTTAACATCTTTAAATAAAAAAGTAAGCTATTCCATCATACTAATCACCATGGATCTCAGAACATATTTTTGCAGAGATGACTTTAAAATAATTGAAGACAAGAAATAATTGCTTCCTCAGTCCAAAATGCCTACGTTTTGCAAATTATGCCACAAAACTCACCGTAGAAACATGTTTATTTTTTTTCCTGAAAGCAATTTAAAGGAGAACCAAATACTGTTCTATTTCTATAGTGAAAGTGGATAGAATTTGTTCTTAAGAGTCGTGCTGAAATTGTTTTTAAGGTTTGCATGACTGTAATTACCCCAAGGCTGAAGGTAGCAAATGCAGTCCATAAAAAAAGAAATAAAATTAGTTTCAATCCTTAAATGATTATGCTTTCTCACTATGGGGGAGGGAGAAGGCATTATTTTTAAAAATTGTATTCTTCTTTGCACTACTGAGCAGAATAGCTAAATGGAAAGACTTCTCTTAAAAAGAAGCATGGGAATCTTCTTGTGGCAATTTAGAACAATACAAATATTGAAATTAAACAGTTCAGTGGAGTTTCAAGTGTTAATCAGAGAGGGAGAATTGATATATATTTTCTGGTGTGTTCTTTGTGATATGTAAGATTTAACACATATCTAATTGATTTCTTTGGCTAACGCTTCATGCATGTATTTAAGCACCATGAACTATCCACAATAAAGCTTTCTTTGCTACAGTTAAACAATATGATAGAAACCACAGATTCTTAATTATTTTTGTTTTAAAGAGGGTAAACCCAAGGCAAATAAAATCAAGACAAACCAGTGTAAGTGACACAGGACTTTAAAACAATATGAAGTCAGTAATAGTTACTGTAATGCCTCTTGCTATCCTCAAAACAGCTGCAGATGCCTTCAGATGTAATGAAAATCAAACAGAACAGAACAGAATAGAACCAACAAAAACAAAGCAATGAATGCAATAAAAGACATCAAAACAAGACAATAGTAAATCCAAATTGGCTACCATAATATATCTTGCTATCTTTGAAATAGCTGCTCTTGCCATCAGACATAAAAAAATCAAACAAAACAAAACAGAACAAACTCCAACCCAACAAAACAATGAAAATGGCATAGGAGTTCAAAACAAGACAATAGGGAATTAGCAACTGCTACCACCCTCAGAAGGAGATCCCCCCAAGTGCCACACTGTATATTGCCATCCTCTGAATAAATGATCAGACCACTGGCTCTACACCTGCAAAGTCAGTGAAACACCAAAACATTCCAAGCATCAAATTACATTTTACCTCAACAGCTATCATCACAACCTGTGTTTCTCTGGATCAGCTGGTAGCTTACAGGGTGGGGAGGGTATTTGCTTTTCTTGTTCCCAGCCCACACACCAGAAGGGGCTTGGGTCTGGCTGTCCCCACTCTGGCAGCAGTCCAAACATGGTGCTGGCTCACAGGGAGGGCTTGCTTCCTGGTGAGACTTTGTTTTCTCACCCTCTAGTCCATGAATGGCACTGACTCAGGGGAAAAGACTTGGATCTGGCTGTCCCCACTCTTGTGGCAGCCTACACATGGCCAAAACCATAGATTCTTTGGTCTAGACAAAGATCTGTCTTGTTTCCAATCTCTACCTCATATAAGACTATCTTCATGAGGCTGAACAACTGTGACGATTGAAAACTGGGTTGCTGTTTTCTGTCATTGTAGCACACAAATAGACCAAGACACAGATACCAATAGGAAAAAAGAAAAATTTACACTTTTAAATGCAGAGATAAGAAACCAGATTTCAAAATACTAGGGGTACACTAGGGTAAAACATCACGCATTACCCAAAGATCTTGGGAGTATCAGCACATATTCATGAGAAGGTAGAATTATTGTTACTGAAAAGACAAGGAATGTTAACAATTTCCCCACATACTCAGCTAGTAATGCAATATCTTCATTCATTACAAAGCCATACTTGTCTGTTGAGATTCACAAATTCAGTAGTATACAAAGAGTTGCAAGTATGCCATGACAGGATGAAAGGTTCTGACAATTTAATTGTCAAAGGCAATTTAGCCCAAATCTATAGTCCTTTCATTCACTTACTTGTATAGAATGCTGTACACAAGTTTTCTGCAATATTCAATCATCATTTTTGTAAACATTTATTGAGGAGTAATTGTACAACAGACACTACATGAAACATTAAAAATAAAGTTATCTTTGCTCTCTAGTTGCTCAGAATCTCATAGTAAACACACCTAAGGAAAATAAATAAATGTAATAGAAAACAGTTATAATAGAGACATACATAAGAATATGGTCGATTCTTGATTAGATATTCATGGGAGACTTCAGGAACATGAAAATACAGAATTACACCAAAATTATATTAACAAGTTGAAGAGAAGAAAGGATCGACCATAAAGTGCATGATTTAACCTTCTAACTTAAAACTATCTACAGCTCCCCATTCTGAAGACAAACTCGGTATTTATTATCAAGGTCTTCATGGTATTCATAACTGGTTTCCAGCAAATTATCCTGAATTATCACTTGATTTTACTAACTAGATTTTTAGAATATGTACTTAAATGCATTTGTTTCTGACATGAACTATGTGTTTTATTAGGCTCTGAGGATACAGTTATGAATCAGAGATGCTCTCACTGATACTGGGGAGTAAAACAAAAAATAAATTAGTTCATAACGAAATGATCCTGTGAGTTAGAAACAAGTTCATTGAAATAAACAAAAAAGGTGAGATAGGATAATAATGATGTGTGTTTCCATAGCTGGAGATAGAGCTTACTGAGGAAGTTATATTTAAACTGCGATATGAATTTTAAGAAAGAACTTGTTTCATCAAAAGTTTGTAAAGAATATTTCTAGACACTACAGGAGGCAACCATTAGTGCAAAGATCATGGTATAAAAAGTAGTTTAGTGTACACAGAAACAGAGTATTTTTAAGTCAGGTTGGAGGGAAGGGCTCAGTGATGCAAAAATTCATAGGCACATATTAAGCGTCTGAGTTTTATTCAGGTCACAACTAAAATCCATTGCACTTTTTTCCCTTAACCAATTAGTAGTGTGACTAATTTTTTACAATTAACAGTAAAAGTGAATACATATGTATGTATATAACGTATACACATATAATATATATGTATGAGTTACATACGTGTGTGTGTGTGTGTGTATTCCGTTTCCTAACATAAAAAAGTGAACAATTTTGGCTTATGTCTCCATGAATATTGAAGGAAAACACCAAGGAATTTGCAGGAACAATGAACACTAAGATACCCCATACCTCTGTTCTTTGTGAAGACTATTATCATTGAGTTACTAATGGATTCATGGCTAAATAGAGTGTAGTTGGTAGGGTGTATCTGCCCGAGGTCTTAATAACACTGTCATAACCCTTACTTGCAGTGGGGAAGTGTCTATCTCTTCTGTCATTGTCAGGAATGTGCTTCATATATCCCACGAGTAATTGCTCACATACAAAGAGTCTTCTTGCAAAGTCAGTCTCCAGCAGCAAAACAGGGAGTGGAAGCATCATTTTCTCTCTCAATGCAAACAGTTCCAGCAGTGCAAACTTTAAAAAGAACCACTTGCCATGAGTAATGGCTAATTAGGGAAATTTTGACAAGGATATAATTTCAACGGGTGATTCTCAGCACTGAGATAATTTCATGCTTTATGAAAACCATTTGGTGAAAAGTTAATTCAAAGTTAAACTTTATTTTTATAGAAATCCCCTCAAATTGATTTGACATTGGCTAATGGTTTTTATAACAAGCAATCAAGATGAGAAGTCCTTACAGAAAAACATTTAAAGCCCCTCTTTTCTGCTGTGTGATATCTAGGTAACAGGAAGACTTTAGCACATCTCAATATGTAGAGAAAATTCAAAATTCAATCTTGGCCAGGTGGGCGTGAGAAGACAAATCTGTCTTATGTAGACATAGTATGCTTCATGCACCTTGTGACCTACTCACAGTTCCACATGTAGAACACTTATCATTCCTTCAATTTATTGCTTCTATAAGAATTTTAACATTTCAATGTACCAGAGTAAGACACTCTTTGGGATTCTTAAACATCAGATGTTCAGTTCTCTTTAGACAATATGGCATTTAAAAGTGACACCAAATTTTATACAAATTCTCTACTTCTTCAGATTTTTTAAAGAAGTCGCATTTTTTTAAAAAAATGATCTCACTGATGTAATTCTTATTTCCTTTGCAGTAATTATTTTTTTCTTTGCAACAGTGCTGTTATAGTTCAAAAACATCCACAGATAATACCTAAAGATAGACAATACCTGTGTTCCAATAAAACTTTATTTACAAAAGCAAGTCACAACTGAGTTTGCCAACACTTATAGAGGAATTGAGTCAGCTGATATTAAATGTTTTAAAGATAAATTATTTTATAATTATATTGAAATCATCTGCTTTTAGTCAACCTTCAAATGGACCATAAATAATTCAATATTTATATGTATTTTACATAAATGCACGTGTGTAGACATATATGTGCATATATATAATTATATTATGTATACATATGAGAGTGGTTTTCAAACAAGTTAGTGTTACTCTGCAACAGTTTAAATTAGCTCTGCATAAAATATTGCTTTGAATGTATTCCAGATTTTAGAAATTTAATAGTTTAGATTGTTCTTTAGGTACCATGGCTGAAATAAATATTCAAATCCAGAATATTCCACTTTTCTCAGTCTTTCAAATTTGTGTGTTCCTCTGTAGCCATAACTGGCCATGTCTTCAGTAGCCTCTCCTTCCTTCACCACAATAATATTTCTCTAACTTGTATACAGAAGCCTGGTATCTGTTGCATTCTGCAAGCACATGTCCAAGTCTCCAGTTTCCAGAGATTTGTGATAAACACAAATCTGGTTTTTAATTTTTTTTTCAAAGTTCTCAAAGCTTCCCACTGTATTTCAGATAAGGTCTAAAGCTGGGCTACAATCCTAGGATTGCTCTGGCCTGTACACTGGCATGCTACTCTTCTTGTAATTCTTCATATTCCTTCTGCTTAAGCACATTTTCAGATACTACTCATTTGCCTGAATTCTTCAATAAATCATTGCATCTTCAGTAGGTTCCATAAGGGTAGTTAATATATATATCAGTACCCAAAGCAGGTTTCATGCAGTAGATTTTAAGTATATGGAAAGCATAGAAGAAGGGAGGAAGGAAGGAGGAAGGAAGAAAGGAAGGAAGGAAGGAAGGAAGGAAGGAAGGAAGGAAGGAAGGAAGGAAGGAAGGAAAGATTTGTAACATCGAAGATATACTTAGACATTAGTTATAAATAGATCATGCTCCAGTGATTAAATTGTGTCAAAAGCATTCTTACTACCCTTACTGACGTTTAACCATGTATATCCTCGCTTCTTACTCTGTTGTTTTTTTTTCTATGAAACCTTCCAGGAGCATTTCCCCTCCCCTTTTAGTGTAGTATATCTACTTTCATTGCATTCAATTGAGTATGCTTTTATTTCCCAATCAGTGGTACTAATTATCAAACAGGAGCTTTCCCTTCCTTTAAACAATTTCTAATCTGAGTTCCCAGGAGGAATTTCAGAATAATGGAAAGCTGGAAACATTCCTCGGTCTTAGATCTAACCTGTTGACAGCTTATGGTTACAAACTATGCAGAGAAGCAAAGCTGTTAGATCAATTTGTCTTGTGGAAGTTCTAAGACAGTTCGTTCATGCACACTTTCTTTCTGATATGTTCAGCAGTCTGCAATGCTTTTGCTGAGCTGTCAGGAGACATGACTTTCCAGCTGTTAAAACAGCTGTCAGGTTCACCCCAAGGGATCACGTCCACTGCTAAACTTCTTTCTCTTTCTTTTCTGTTTTTTTCCTTCTGGATAAATTTGCAAATTGTTTGAAACTGTGCCCCATGGGAGCTGGTCTCTATCATTTGAAGTCACTGCACACCGTCCTGCGTGTTCTCCAGCTGTACAGGTGGAGTGAGTACTGTGAGTTGAGGGTGTGAAAGCCATAAATGAACGTGGGATGGAATTTTTAGGGGAGAACATTATATAGAGATTTAGTGAACTGAAGAGTATCTTTACTCCAAAATTCAGTTATGTGGTCTATGATTTAAAGAAAAAAATGTGGAATTATTGGAAAGATAATAAAATGTGTCAGATCTCGAACGGGTCCCCAAAACCTCATGAATGTCTGAATATATACATTCATATCGCACCTTCAATATCCTTGATAAGGGAGATAAGCCCGTTCAATTCAATAATTTTTATAGCCTTTGAATGGCATTTTTGTGATGGTAAGAAAGAGAAAAATTGATTCAAAGATGTCATATGCATATAATGTTATGTATTTAACAATGTTTTTGAAAGAAACTAGTGTTTTTTCCAAATATACATTGTTTTTCAAATAAGGAAATTTAAATCAAAACAACAAATATTCATGTTAATTGCTTGACATTATTGAAATAGTTAATGGCAGAGTTTCAACTGGCATTCCGATATTCTGATTAGCACTCCAAGATATTTCCCATTATATCATACAGATAGTTGTGTTATTAAAAATATAATCGATGTTGTCTGTCAGTCTTATCTGTCCTTTTGGTTTAATTAAGATATATGATGATTTCTTTTTATGCTGCTTTAAAGTTTGAAACTCTGAATTTCAGGCAAATATGACTTTTCCCCTTTTGTCTTAAGAAATGGAATAAGATTTGCACATCAACCGTGCTAATTAGATGCTTTTTACAGCCAAAGGAATGGAAGATTTAAAGAAATTAAGTTAAATAAACACATACAAAAAGAATTCTAAGTACTTAAAGAAGATGTGCACTGTTTTCAGGAAGATTTGTGCGTGTGCGTGTGCCGCACTTTTTGAGAAGTAAAAATAATTGCAAAATAAAAGCCTTGGTGCTGTCTGCTCCCAGTATTTTATCTTCAGAGGCAGTTTCAGTCGTCCTTCCTTTCTGCTTTCCTAGTGCTAAGACAGGTTACTCACAGTAAACCCCAGAGCGGCTCCTGAAGCTCCAGTCTCTCATCGCACAGACAAAACAACAGACATTTCCTCCTCCTGTTTTTGTAAGGATGTAATGACGTAAATGCATGTTGGTAAGTTTCATCTCCATGAGGGAGGAAAAGTTTAATTTTAGAAGAAGTGATTGATACAGCCCCACCATTGACAACTGTGATAATGGAAACACTAATATTCCCCGTAACAGCAGGCATGATTTTTCCATTTCTTCTATTTTCAGAAAGATGCCGTGATGTGGCTGCCACATGCTTGTGTCCAGTGAAGGAGCCAAAAATCATCCTTGATCTAAAGGATGAAATACTTTATATTTTGCCACACAATTCTGCAGTTACTTATTGGTTCAAACCCTTAGTCAAAGAAAATAATCCATGGACAGCACACTAGCTTAGGGGATCAAGTAGGACAAAAACTCAGCCCCAATAAGTGTTTAATATTGCATACAGAGCCAATACCACGCACATCAGAAGCTCTGGTTGGGGGAACCCAAAGGTGGGGTTCAATAGATGCACATTAATGGCAGGAGGCAAAGTTAGGCACAGTGGCACACTCTTGCAATTCCTTCACTGGGGAAGCTGAGTCAGGAGAATCCCAAGTTTGAGACCAGCTAGACTTAAATCAGGAGTTCAAAACCAACCTGGACTACATAGCAAGACCTTGTCAAAAAGGAAAAGAGAGACAGAGAGAAAGAGAGACAGACAGAGACAGAGACAGAGACAGATAAAGAAGGGAAGAAAGAGAGAGACAGAGAGAGGAGAGGAGAGGAGAGGAGAGGGCATGACTCCTTAGCTGGGACAAGGTGAATACTAACACGGAAAGTTAGGGAGGGTGGTAGGACCAGTCTCGGTAGCACTGAGGTGAAGAACAGTCATGAGAATGATACACCGGTGGAATTACTTTCAGACTCTAGGAATCTTCTCGATGAATCATTTCTCCATCAGAAATCACAGAGGAGCTGTGAGGCGACTTCTTGACTTCATGCATAGCCTGGAAATGTGTCCCACCCCTGCAGTCCCTGTCACCACCCCTGGAAAGGACCAAAACCTAGAGCAGCGGCTGCAAGTCAGGCACTGAGTAGTTCAGCGTAGGTTGCAGAGGCTCTTTCATAGGCTTGGGCAGGGGAAAGAGTCACGCTCTCAGTTTTCTGTCCCACAGCCTGGTTTAGTGAGCATGTTAATCACTGTGACGTAAGACAGCCGGCGCATCTTTCCTCAGCAGTTGCTAAATAATAGCAGCGCACCTTATTCAAAGAGGCCACATAGCCTCCCGGGTCAGCCATGGCTGTAGTGCGTCTGAATCGCCCAGGCAGACGTGGAGGGTGAATAAAAGGCTGAAGGAAAGCTTCAGAAAACTTCAAATATTGATCGCCGTTTTCAGGTTGTGCTTGAAGATGACTGCTGCTCCATTTCTCTTTTAGTATTGGAAGACAAAACTGACAGCGACAATTAGTTACGGTCAACACGTCGACAGGTGCCAATGCTGTGAGTCACTGAGGAAAGCCGGACAATGCCCCTCGAAGGCCATTCTGCAGCTTCAAGTGGATCTGAACAGAAGAATGCCCTAATGGTGGTGTCAGTTAAGAGAATCACACTGCAGCTTTCGCCTCCTCATAGTAGTGATGAAGACAATAGCGTATCTGCTTTTTACTTTGAACTACACATTGGACAATAAAGCAATCTATAAATCTGGATACAGCACTTACAATAGAGGTTTCAAATACAAACGCTAAGAGAGAAAAAGCTGCTGGAAGACTTAACTGAAGGATCTAACCTTGTGAAGGGCAGAAACTAAAATAGTTTCTGTGTTCTCTCTCTCTGTCTCTCTCTCTGTCTCTCTCTCTGTCTCTCTCTCTCTCTCTCGCCAAAAACATGAACTAAACCTCACTCTCTGACATTAAAGACTTAAGGCTCAAGAAAAGTTGAAAAGTTTCTGTAAGGAGTGTGTACTTCAGAGTTGGCATTGGTAAATGACCTTGGAGACAAATTAGCGACTATTTCCTGATTTATTACATAATTTTAGGCCCTAAAGGGATTTTAGATAACTACCATTTTCTGAATGCGTAGGATGAGCTAGGCACTTTATTTAGATTGACTCATTTTATCTTCACATCAGCCCTGAAGTAGGGACTACACTTATCATTATTTTACAGATAAATAAATGATGGTTACTAAAGGCCAAGTGACTCACCCAAGGAAAGAGCTCCCATAAATGCGGGAATCGAATTCCATATGGCAGCTCTGAAACCTGAAAACCTGTGCGTTTAACCTTTGCCTCGGGCTATCACTTATCTTACTCCACCCCCGGTCTTTCCACCAAAGGGAAAAGAAAGCTCCAGCTGAGGTTTTGAGAGGGTGGATATCTGGACTAGTCACATGACCTGCCCATGACCTGGATATGGTCTCAGGGCCATTCATATGTCTCCCCTTATTTGAAAATTCACTTTTTAAAGTTTCAATTCCCCACAGTCCAAAAGCATTATATGGAACATTCCAGCTATAAATACCACGTTAGTTTTAAATTGTGCACTATTCTAGCATTCTCCCACTTCATCCCACCTGGGTTATAAAATGTGCTTGATCTGGCCCACTCATGCTGTGTACAATCAGTTAGTCACTTAGGAGACTTCTCTGCTATCACATGAGCTGCCGAGGTAACCCAGGGCTCTCCTCCAGGAGAGCTTTCTGTAGCAACCTAACACCACTTCATACAACACCTCTGCTACTCCCCTCACTTCGTCTCCTCCTGCAGGCTTTGTGCCATTTCTTTTCACAAAAGAGGTGAGTATAGGATCCTTAAACATGTTGCGAGAAAGAATTTGCTCACTTAACTTTAATTGCAGAATATTATTGCAATATGTGTTCTATTTTATATCAGTTATATTTTTAATCTTATCCTACCTAATTTACAAATTAAACTTAGTATTATGCATGCGGTGTGATCACAGAACACGGCAAATGTTTAAATTTCAAACACTTATTACTATTATTGTTATTATTATTTTGGTTTTTCGAAACACAGTCTTGTTACGCAGTTCAGGCTGACCTTGAACTAACTACGTAGTTTAGACTGGCCTCAAACTCGCAGTGATCCTCCGGTCTGTCTCCCAAGTGCTGGGATTACAGGCATGTGCCAACATGCCTGGTTTAAAACAGTTATAGCAATAAAACACACATAGCTACTAATACGCTCCTTCCTCAAACACACTTATCCCGCTTTTCTTGCCGTTTGCTGAAGCCGTTATGGAAGCCTGCTTACTTAAGTGTCTTCAGGTACTCCCTCATGGCTGCTTTGATGTTACCAGATCAATTAAAAATATGAACCTTTCCTGGTCATTTGACTTGGGGACAAAAGCAGACGTCACATGGTAGCAGCTCCAATGAATGAGCTGGGTGGGGACGCACCATCATGTTTTTATTGACAGAAATAGCTGTAAGTTATTTCAATGAAGGGCGATCAGAAATACAGTGGATGTTTAAATTTTAAAAATTTTAAAAGTAAAAGACACTTTGCCATTAACTGCCTTCAAAATACTTAAATACAGCCCTTCACTTGCAGAAAACTTATCCCATCTTTCTTGGCAATGTGGCTTTTAATATTATAAGGGTTTTTTTAATATAAATGATATACATACATTTTAATCACCCTTTGTATGTGAAGAATGAACATACCGTATATAAGAATCAGTAGCATCCTTAGTGTCAGACATCCCCAGTGCAGAGTACTGTTCTCCCTGATGGTCTACAATACGTTCTTTGCTTTGTTTTTCAAGTTTGTAGGTTACAGGCATGAAAGTCATTCATTAGAGTCAACAGCTCTCTAATGTATTTTGGGCAGGTCATTTTATCTTTTGGCTAATCTTAATATTAACATGCTAGATTCAATGCAGAACCTGTTTTTTTTATTTTTTTAAATTTTAAACAAAAGGAAAATAAGAAATCAAAACATAACAATTTCACACCAGCCAATGAGACAGTAACAATCATCAGCACATTGCATATTACTGAAAATTATTTAAGATAAAAAATACAGACATGAAACATTATCCAACAAATTATTAACACAAAACTTTTACCTCAGTGTATCAAGAGAGACCTGCTATATGACTATCTTTTTTGTTATGACAACTCCATTGTTTTCAAATGAACATTTTGTATTAAAAATAAAATCTGAAGGTGACCCTGAGAAAATCACATTTCACTCAAAATTCTTTTTCTGTGACTGTCACAACTAATTTTTATATACATAGATTTTGTTTCAGTTCATCACACCAATGCAACAATGCGATAGTCACATATGTGTGACTTATTTAGTTCACTGAGAAGTATACTTTCAGTACTCATCCATTTAAGGGTGAAAATGTCCAGTTTATTGTTCTTTATAGCTGAGTAGTATTCCATTATGTAGAAATACCACATCTTTTTTAACCATTCCTCAGCTGAGGGGCATTTAGGGTTGTTTCCAAGATCTAGCTATTATGAACTGGGCAGCTATGAACATAGATGAACATATATCACTGTGGTGAGATGTTTTTAGTTCTTTCAGGAAGATACCCAGAAGGGGAATAGCTGGGTCAAATGGGACCTCCAATTGTAGGTTTTTGAGGAATCTCCACACTGACTTCCACAATGATTGCACCAACCTGCATTCCCACCAGCAGTGGAGAAGGGTTCCTTTTGGTTGACAGCCCCTCCCTGGTTGACTTCATAATACTAGCCATTCTTTCTGGGGTGAGGTGGAATCTCAGTGTTATTTTCATTTGCATTTCTTGAATGGCCAGGGCTACTGAACATTTTTTCATGTATTTATTTGTTGTTTGTATTTCTTCATCTGAGAAGTGTGTGTTCATCTCAGATGCCCATTTTTGGGTTGGGTCTTTAAATCTTGGAGGACTGATTTTTTTAAGTTCTTTATAGGTTTTCAATATGAATTCTTTAGCAGAATCTGTTTTTAAACTGTGACAATTGTAATACCATTTTTTTTTTAAAGCTGGGAACTGAACTTAGGACCTTGCGCTTGCCAGGCGGGCACTTAGGCCCCTGAGCCATATCCCCAGCCTAAACTGTGACAATTGTATATTATCATGACCAAAGACGCTGCTCTCAATCTATATGACACATACATCTAAGATGTACCTAAGCAGTTTGTATCAGGCACATAAGAGCAGTATGATTTCCAGAACTGTACCCATGGCTTGAAGATCTAAAAAACCTAGGTTCCGAACCAAGCACAATTTTTTCATAACGAGACTTCGGGAAATTTACCCACAAGTTCTAGAGCTCAGACCTCATCTTTGGAAAATGAGATTATGAATTGTCCCTGCCTTAGAGGGGGTGAGGATTAAATGACACCTCAAATAAATCTTAAAGCACTGGTGGAGGCAAAGATGGACAGGACTGGGCTCTGGACGAGGGCCGGATGGCAATGGCGATGGTGACAAAATGGCGGTACTGGGCTCAGTCCTTTGATTCTGGGCTTCTCCAAGGCTTTTGCACAGGTAAATATAGCAGAAATCTGCTATCTTTGACATCTTTACTTTGATAACTGTATTCCATACAGACTAAAATAGAAAAACATAAAGAAGAATTATTGCATTTATACTAAAACAAAAGACAAAAATCAACTTCCATTTACTAACGACTTGTTTTCCTATTCTCATTTCTCCCTCCCTTTCTCTTCTTCCCCCCTCATTCTCTTTCCTATCTCCTCCCTTCTTTTTCTCACCCCTAATGAATCTGATTTAAATGGATGATTTTGCTAGCAAAGAGTAATGGTTTCATAAACGTACAAAATTATGTACAGTGTATGAGAACAATTTGGTAGAAAAATCTGTTTGTAAATAACTTATTTATAATTATTTGTAGATATTACTTATAATTATTTGTAGATATATATATTTGTAGATATTAATATATATGTATCTTGCTTATAAATTCCTGAAAATGTTGATGTACCTGAATTAATAAAATTATTAGTGCCTTTTTTTTTTTTTTTTGGTACCAGGGATCAAACTTGTGACCTCACACTTACCAGGCAGGCACTTAAACTGCTGAGCTAACTCCCTGGTTGATTTTTATTTTTTAATAATATTTTCCCTTTTATAAGTAAGTATGCATTATATCTCATTCATTTTTTTTCTTTTTGATAGGATTACCTTTTTGCCAACTACTTTTTAAAAAACTTTTTAATTTGATGGGCACTAGTTTGATAATATATTAAAGAATTACTTTAAGACCACATGTATAAATAGTCTAATGAGTGGAGAGACTTCTGCTTGTTATTTAGTATCTGATTTATAGTATTAAAGAGTTCCACCCTCATACTTCAGGAGACCACAGATTCTTTGACATTGAGCAAATTGTTTAATTGATGCCTTACTTTCTCCTTCTGTACGATGGACACAATATATTCCCCCCTTGTAGCAGATCATAAAGATTAAGTGGGAAAATGTAGCTGAAATACCTATGATAATGACTGGTCCTTAATTGAGCCCAAATTACCATCAATCTTCCCCAATTCAGCATTGTCTTTTGCCCCTACTACCATCTGCAGGATTAGGATAGTGGTCTCTCGGTTTCAAATGGCCTAATTCCCACTTCCTTTGACTCCCTGGCATCTCTCAGCACTCCCATCTCATTGTAATCTGCTGAGAATTCTGCTGAGGGTCCCAACTGTTAGGATGGTGCCACATCATCAAAGAACCACTGTCTACTTTAACAAACCAGGCATGACTACCTTTGAGAAGAAAAAAAGTTGAATTATGATCCTGAAGTGAAGAACTGTTTACTAGAGCCTTTGTCTGTAGGCTTCTGTGCAGGACAATTTGTTTAGCCAGAGTGGTTTCATGCACAGTTTCTCTCATCAGTACCACTGCCTTTCTCAAATGACGAGGCTGTGAAGGGACTCGCTTTGGATAAAAAATGTCACTTCAATTCACTCTGCATTTCCTCTCATGCTGCTCACCGGCAGTCGCTGTCACACAAACTCCACATAGGCTGGTCTGCTGCCAAGTTGAAAGAGCAGAATAAAACTGTAGGCACACTTGGCTGTGACTTCTTGACGTGAGGAAATCCTCATATTTAGTGATGTTGCTCGTTGTCTTCCAGCGTATGCGAGTGTCTCTGATCTAAAACGGTGCAGGTGGGCCAGGGATTTAGCTCAGTGGTGTAAGCGCCTGCCTGGCAAGCGCAAGGTGAGTTCGATACCAGGTACCACTCAAAAAAAGTAAATAAGTAAAATAAAAAAATAAAAATATGCAGGATGGATCACAAACTCCTTGCTAGGACAAATAATATCACTGAATCAGGGACAGCAGCCACTATGTTGCAGAAACTATTTTTTTATGACTTTGTTAAGGTATTAGAGAGGTTGACACACTGTAGTCATTTCATTCATGTCGTTTTGAGTAAATGTGTAAATAAATAATTCTTATCCGGATTTTAGTTTCCCGAGTAGTATGCTTACATCTTACTGACTAGCCTGCATTATTGAATGCCTGAGTCTGATATTTTTAAATCATAATTTCTATTTGTGAGGTAGTGAAGCTGTAATAGTATAATGCAGTCCAATCTTCCTGTATTATAACAAGTCTCAAGTTAATGAAGTCTGGACTAATGAAGTTGAAGGCACAATAATTGGGCAGTTCCAGTGAGCATTTATTTGGAATCTGCTTTGCTTCCTAAGAAGCTGTGGCTTTCCAGGTCCTGGATACTTCTCTGTACACGTGGACACCTACACTTCGACCCAGTGTTGTAAGGAATACAAATATGTCATATTCTGGAAGTCTTCCATGGAAAAAAATGCACAGTAGATCTAATTAACATGGGATTCTAGTCCTAGGCGTGTGGATTATTTTACCTGATTTAAAAGAGCACATGATCCAGGTGTCAGTAAACTCTTTCCCTTAGGGCTAGAGCAAACATTGTTGACTTTGTGGACCATTCCGTCTACATACCAACTGCATGGCTCTGTTGTAATAGCTAAAATGATCATGGACAATATATAGACAAATAGGTATGAGGACATTTAATAAAAATTTATTTACAAAGATCAACAACATGCTACCTTTGGGCCTTGAGATGTAGACATCTGACCTCTGTACAGCCCTTTGCTTCTACTGATGCCCAGAATCATACATTGTACTTTCCCACTGTGACCAGACTGCACAGATCCAGAAAAAGACTGTCACAATACAAATGTATGTTTGCTTGTGCCAGTTTTAAATGATCTTCTATTATCATCATCATCATCAGTGAGTATTTATTGATCAACTTCCTGAATCCAAATTTCTGAATACTGTGTTTGGTTTGCAGAGTGGCCTTTCAGTTGATTACTTATTTCCTCACCCAAGGTCCCCCAAACCCCTTTGGTTTCACGAGCTATCTAAATTTGTGTTAAATGTGCCTAATTTTCTTGTTAACAAGCCTGCTAACATCTTCATATCTCTTCATCTCCTTCTCCATCAGTGAACCAAGACAACTAAAGAAAGTGCTCTGTTGGTAGTGCTGTATTGCCTGGCTAACACCCACTAATTGTTTTCTAATTGTATCAGACAGCAGACAGTTGTCTGAGCACCCACCAGACATGGAGATTGCACTGCCCACGAACGACCATCCTGTTTCCCGCCACTACTCACTTCTGCCCTTGTTAGAAGGAAGATCTGAAAATAAGAATTCCTCAAATCTATTGAGATGTCCCTTTCACATGAGCCTGACAAGATAAGAAATGAAGTGAGGGTTTTCCTTGCAGTTATTCTGTATTGAAAAGAATAAGAAAAAGTTCCCTTTTCAATTAATTTGTAAAGAATGAATTAAACTGAATATACCGATGCTGTGGCAGTTTAGAATAGTTCATCTTTTTCATCTTTGCATCTGAATTGCACTTCTCAAAGACACGTTCAGATATATGTAGCATGAAGTTTTATTGTTCTCAGGACATAGTTGAATAAGTAGCTGAACCATATTCAAAGAGGCCTTACATATCCTTTTGTAATAGATTAATTGCTGGTACATCTCCAATCTATTTATACCCCAGCTTCTGAACAAAGGTAATGATTAAATCTCCTTACAATGGCATTCAAGGCAACATAAGCTTCTCATTCAGTCCTAATGTCTAGAATATTCCTTTATCAACTTGATATTTACCATAATTCTTCCCTAGATTCTACATGCTTTAACCTATGCTCTACCATTTCTCTTATGTATCTGTCTCCTCTTCTTTGACCAATACCCTTATCCTATTCCTTCCTCAAGAACCATTCCAAATTCCTATTTCCTTAGTGAGCTTTCTTGACTATGTAGGTAGGGAATTTTTTTCATATGCCACTCAAAAATCAAGCAATGCTAGCTTTATTATGGTATTAAACATTTACTCTTTCACAGTATAATTGTTTATACATATTGTTCTTCCTTCTAAGTTTCTTGTTTTACTGATGTCTATATTTTGTTTAAGCATACACAGGTTCTCTTCCCCTAATTATGTTTATGTATTAATTACTTGAAGATGAAAGTATGAATGGTTGAATACATTTAAAATCTGACTCAATGATTCACATTTTGCATTACTATACTTCAAAATGACATTAAGGAATCTAAATATAGACTGTATGGTATCGGACTGTTGTGGCTTGCATCTAGATGCCCCTCCAAAGCCTCATGTGTTCATAAGTGGGTTTTTTCAGAGGTGGCTGAATCTATAGTGTGTGATGCTGTGGTTAAAGGGTGTGTGATTACTACGTCAGTCCACTGATTGGTTTGGCACTGTCCTAATCCCAGCAGCCCAGATAAAAGGGCCAGAAAGACGCTGTTAAACTCTGTTGTTGCATTTGCTGTCTTCAACCACCATGGAAGGATGACCCTCTGCCATGTGCCAGCCTGCCTTGGAGCCAGGCGACAATGGACTGAAACCTCTACAAACTGTGAGCTAAATAAACTTTTCCCCCTTTAACTTTGGGTGTGGGGTATTTTGTCTCAGCAATGAGAGAAAAGTAACTTAGACAAGGACCATCCTGGAAAGACAAATACCTTTTAATTAATATATATTTTGAAATTGCCTGAACATGCTGCTGTCATTTAAGGACATAATGAGAGCCCCTGCCTCAGAGAATGATCTACATCCTAAAGCATTTCTGTGGTGAATTTATACAAATACTGAAGATTTCTAACAGTACTATGATGTATTTTATATTCTATAAAAATATGCTCAGTCATGCAAGATGACTACAAAAATAACCATAGAAATTAAGTTTTGATGAATTCTCTGTCTCCTTCTTGAACTTAACCTATTGTCTAATTTATCCTTTAGATGGTGCATTTCAAATGTATTCAAATTCCCCCAGAATTTGGTCAATAAGTAATAATACATAGCATTCTTTCACTCACTATTTTGGAATAATAATATAAAGAAAGGATGCTGTTATGTTGTTTGTTTACTCAGTAATTATAAGAATATTGAGTGAGAATATCAGAGAATAAATATTAACCTTTTGTGTTGAGAACAGTTGGAAAAATTCAGAAACAAAATGAGGACATAAATGCAAATAAAAAACATTCCTCTAAGGAAACTTTAGCTCCAGCTGTGGTTTTATCTGAGTGTTACATAGGATTTTAGTTAAGTATTAGCCACAAAATCGAGAACACTACAAAATAACCTATGGGAGCTAGACCAGTTCTTGCATTGTCTACCAAAACCACAGCCCTTCTTTGTGTAAATCAATCTCCTGTTTTGCCCATTATTGACTAATCATCCCTCTTCTGTTTATGTCAGAATTCAGTGCTGAACACACCACATGCTTCCCTTTCACCAACTTCTTGATGTACTTTGAATTCCAACCACCCCGCAGCAACCAACCTCAAATAGGTTTAACCACAAAGTGCTTTGTCCCAGGGACACCAGTGCTATAGCTTCTGCCCTTGCGCAGCTTGTTTTAGTGGTGTTGGGAAGCTTCTGGAAACCACTCAGAACCCACGTGCATGCAAACTAGAAGTGAGAAAGAGCTGAGGGTAAACTTTGAGAACGTAAGTGGGGTCAAGGTAGGTGCCCATAAATATATTCTATTTCCTTCTGTTATTCTGGTTGATAATCCTGAGGCATATTTAATATGCTCCTCAGCCCACCACTGTATACTCAAAAAAAAAAAAAAAAAAAAAAAAAAAAAAAAAAAAAAAAAAAAAAAAAAAAAAAAAAAAAAAAAAAAAAAAAAAAAAAAAAAGAAAAAGAAAAAGAAAAAGAAAAAACAGATCATAAAATGTATCTATGCATAAACTTTGCTGCCTCCCCTGATTTCCTCTCTCTAGCACCCTAGTCCTCTTTCCTGAGATCATTTTCCAAAATAAAAGACTTGTGTGCAAGCTGGTAAGTAAAATTCTGCTATCGAAGACTGGAATTACCCAAGAGATACACTAATGAAGACCTATCTCAAAGCGTGAGAAAGAATTCTATAATAGAATAATATTTGTGGAACGTACACAGTGTCCCTGACATTCGCCTTTAGCCTTATATTGGTTATTGTGATTCCCTAGGTCCACTTTATACATCATCAGCTATTAAAGTCATGCAATTTACAGAGGTCACATCAGAAATCACATAAAGACTTCAAACGCTGATTCTCTGCTTCCAACTCATTTTCTTTTCACTTTGCCTCACGGTCTTCGTTTTACAAGCAAGAACCTCTGCATAGTCATCCCTTGGTTGGTTATTTCTTCACAACTGGCTGAAATCTGATCGCTTAAAAAATCTCTGGTGCCAAACTAGCTGTTACACATTCTGCTGTTTTACCCACCGCGATGATAACCAGATTTTCACCCATTTAGAGCCTGCTTGCTTTGCCCACTCTGTGAAATTGTGCCCGACATATGCAAGCCATGAATAAGAGAAACTCCTGCGCTACAACTGACCCAAACCACTGCTGCCCCTGACAGCTCTCTGACCCAGAGCCTCCCCTCTGTGTTGTTGAGACACAACCCCCATACCTGCTCCCGTTCTGGTTTCCTTTTCCCCAGGAGCGCCTCAACCTTCTCCCATTCTAGGTGATGACACCTTGCCCTTGCTTCTGAAGGTTTCATGCTGTGCTTTTCCCCAAAGGCAAACCCAAGAGTCAGGTAAATAAAGTTTGTATGTTCTACTGCCATCTGGTGGTCATTTACTTACATCACTGTCTCTAAATTTTGGAACACCCTCAACTCCCACTCGGGTTTAACTACTCTGTTTGGCTACAAATAAAAACTCCTTTTAAAAAAGAAGGAGGATAAAAATGAAAACCAAAATATCTCAGGTTTACTTGATAAAACAGAGAACAAACTTATGACTATCAAAGATGATTAAAGATAGATATATAATTTATTACCAAGAAAATGCGTTTAAATTCAAAGATAAATAAAAAGCCATGAAGGGCTGAGGATATAGCTCAGCAGTATAAGCGCTTGCCTGGCAAGTTCAAGGTCCTGAGTTTGAGTCCCTGTACCCCCACCAAAAAAAAGCCATGCTGCTTGGGTAACACACTACAGTCATGTATTCTTTGCACCTAGAGTCAAACAAGTTAAAAAGTTGTAGAAAGCAATCCGTATGTGATTGTGCCATTAAGTACCTCGAATACTTCCTAATAATCTGAATAAAAAACACTCTTTCCCGCTGTGCAGAACCTTTGCCTTCCTTTTGATTGTATACAAAAAAGAGTCTAGTTAATGTATAACGGCATTAGATTTTATTCTAGTATCTTCTTACACAAACTTTCTTTAAATTTCCCAAGTGTCTTGAACAGAAAAATACATTCTCTTTTACTGCCAGTCTATTTATATATTGTAGGTAGATGTTATTACTAGTGTGAGTATTGTGACTTAATATCATTCACAAGTTATCATAGAATCTCATAGGATCTAATTTTTCTCCCTTTTTCCCCTTTGCATTACGTGCAAGATTTCATGTTGATTTGTTTTGTTATGTATTTTACAGTAGATTATACTATTTGTGAAGCATCATTTTGTAATAGTATTACATGTAAAAGTATTTGCAAGAAAGTACAAAAGTTGCATATAAGAATATTTGTTAGCCCTGATAGTTCTGAAAATCACTCTTTAGGATTCTATCAGAAATAGGCCACATGACCTCTCACTGGCCTCGAAAAATTAGATTGTGTCCCTTCGTCTTAGACTGTTTGCGTGTAAATAGCTGTAATGATATCTTCCACCTAGCAATACATTGAAGCTAAAATGAGCCGATGCACACCATGGTGTTTGGCCCATACAAATTGTCCTTCCTGCTCTTATTCATAGTTGAAAATTATATATTGAACACAGTTGTACACACAAAAATATGAATACAAACTAATTTTAAAATTAGACAAAGGAGGTAAATGAATCTTTCTTCAAAGAAAATATACAAATCTAAAGTAACCATCCAAAAAGGCATAAAATTTATCACTGGGAAATAAATTAAAACAACAATGAGCTATCACTGTGGGCTTACAAAATTGGTTTAAATCCAAAACAGTTAATAATACGAACAGTTGCAGGAATGTAAATCAGCAGGAACCTTTTTGCTTTGGTGGTGGGAAGACAAAATGCGGCACCCATTTTGGAGGATAGCTCGGCGGCTTCTTCAAAACTAAATACAGTCTTTCCGCCTCATCCAGTGAATGCATCTTTAAGCATTTAACTAATTTCAAAATTAATGTCCAGTCAGGGACACAGCTCAGTGGCACAGTGCCCGGGAAGCATAAGGTCGTGTATTTGATTCCTGATACAAAAGCAAACAGACAAACAAAAACTAATGTCCCCTTTAAAACCAAAAACTAGAACCTGCAAAAACTGTCCCTCATTCAATAGGTGGATGGATAAATAAACTGTGATAGAATACTAAACAACAGAATGCCATAAGATGGAATAGCATCAGTAGAATAATATTAAATAGTAAAAAGAAATAAGCTTTCACGTTACCAAAGACAACAGAAAAATTATAAATACCTATTGCTAACTTTTTTTTTTTTTTTTACTTCTCTGGACAAGCTGGATTGTGCATACCTATAATCGCAGCACTCTGGGAGGCTGAGGCAGAAGGATCTCAAGGTACGACCCATCCTGGATGACTTCACAACTTAGCATGGTCCAATTTGAAAATAAAAAGTAAAAGGTCTCAGGGTGTAACTCAGTGTGAAGGACCTGGGTTCAGTTGCCAGTATTTGAAAAAACAAACAAACAAACAAACAAAAAAGCAGCTTTTCTGAAAAGGAAAAATGTATTTAGATCACATTCTGGAAAATAGAGATAGTAAATAATTCAGTAAAAGAAAACAGGTTGGGTGGATAGAAATTAGATAAAGTGGGGTGCAGAGTAATTTCTGTCCTACAGGGCACTGCAATTGTAGATGCATGACCTCCTTCATTCGACAAGGCCTACAGAGCTCTGCAGCACGAAAGAAGAACGTGACGTGTGTAAACTTTTTAAAATGCCATTTAAAAGATTGAGGGATTCAAGGATGAAATGAAGACGACAATAAAAGAATCTAACTGTATTAAAAATTCATAAAACAACCTCAGTGAAGGAGGTAAAGGGAAAGCAGTGACCTAATTAATTAGGGAAATGAGTATTCTGAAACTAAAGGCAAAAGGATTTGTAGATACGAACTACACTGCACCCTTGAATTAAATATAATCCTGATGTTTCAATAAAAATGAAAACCTATGGGAGTATGGGTTAGCAATCTGAAACTGTATAGATGCTTTGATTCGAATTGTGTTTGTCCAAAAAGGACATCTTACTGTCTTAATTATCAGCGCCTTTATATGTGATCTTATTTGGAAACAGGTGAAATAGTTAATTAAGTTACAAGGATATTAGGCTGGTTCTTAATCTTAAATGACTGGTGTCCTTATAAGGAAAGAGGAGCAGCACAGAGATACAAACACACAGAGGGAAGGCTGTCACAGGAAGACAGAACCAGTCTGGATTAACCCTCTCCAAAGCTCAGGAATGCCATGGCCTGCGAGAAGCTGGGCAAAGTAAGGAAAGATCTTCCATGAAAGGTTTTAGAGGATCCTGGCCCTGCTTACACCTAGATTTTGGATTTGAAGTCTCCAGAACTTTGAGACAATGTATTTCTGTTGCCTCAAGCTACACATATGGAGATACTGGGAAACTAATACACTTTTCTTCCAGATTTAAACAATTCAGTGAGCAGGCAGCAAGCTTGGGAGCTGGTTTTCTCACCTTAGGATTGGGAATTTGCAGGAAAGTACGGAACTAGGTTAGAATGATCTATTTAGTGCAGTTTTGCAGTAGAGCTAGAGATAGCAATATGAACCTAAATATAGCTTAATAGGGATACAGATATAAATATATAAATACACAGACATATTCTGGCTCTACTCGTAGATAAACTTAGTTTATACTCGTATATGCCCTTGTTCTGTCAACTTAGAAGTATAGAAGCAGGGACGCACTCGTAACAATCAGTGCACCTAGAGCCCGGATTTTATTTGTGATATCGTTTCCCACTAAAGGAGCCAGTGCTCCTTGGAGAAATGGCTGATTCTAAAACTGGTGCAAGTGTTTGTAAAATGAGTTTGAGTATCTTATGGTGCCAGAAGTTAAGGAAAAACTAAAAGAAAACCAAAAATTATAAAACATGATAAAGGGATGTTAAAAGATACAAAGTCTGGCAGGGAGTTTAGCTCAGTGGCACAGGTGCCTGCCTAGCAAGTGGGAGGTTGTGAGTTCAATCCCAGGCACCAAAATAAATAAATAGATAGATAAATAAATTAATTAATTAAATAAAATATACAAAATCAACTGACTCACAAAGTCAAGGTTAGAGTTCTATGAACAACAAAACAAGAAATGTAATGTTGGTTTCCAATTCAAATCATAAAATAAATATTGATGAGCATTGTTACATAGTATTCATTTATAGAACTAAATACACAGCAGAAACAAATGAGGAAGAAGAGCCGGATCTCATGTATAAAAGAAGTCTAAAACTTTCTCCAGATACTCTACTCTTAAAGTGATGCAACAAAACTATCTTTAAGTATGGGGCATGTGTAGAAATGTTTCATAAAGTTCATTAATAGTAGCAAATGCGCCATACTAATGCAAGATGCTATTAACAGGGATATCTGGTTACAGGGTAAATGAGAAATCTTCAGAAAATCTTTGCAGCTTTCTACTATTGTAAAAAACAGTTTACTAAAACTGAAATAAATCAAGTAGTTAGGTCTTTGTTTAAACCTTGTCCCAGCCCTTCTAGACAAAGGTTCAGATTTTATCTCTCTCCAGAAAGAATGGATATTATCAACAAATCAACCAACAATAAATGCTGACAGCACTGTGGAGGGAAAACGAACTCTTCTCCACTATTGTCAGGAGTGTAGACTGGTGCAACCACTGTGGAAATCAGTGTGAAAATTCGTCAAAAAACTAGGACTAGAGGTCCCATTTGACCCAGCTATTCCCCCTCTTGGTATCCTCCCAAAAGAATTAAAAGCACTATACCACAACCATAGCTGGACAACCATGTTTCTAGCAGCACAGTTTGGGATAGCTAAGTTTGAAGACAACCAAAATGCCCATCAACCAACAAATAGATATGAAAATTTTTGCTTTTATTTCTATGGCTGAATACTATTCAGCCATAAAAAAGATAAACTTGAGACATTTATAGCTAAATGTATGTACCTTGAGTTCATACTATTAAGTGAAATAAATTGGATACATATATGTAAACACAGTATTGGCTCTCTGATGTAAGAAACTGGAAGTGTAAATAAGAACCAAAATGTATACTAGATATTGTGAAATAGGAAGAAACTGTTCAAAAGGATAGGGGAATTGGTGGTGGTGGGGTGATGGAAGAGAAAAGAAAAAATGAGAAAGAAAGGATAAAATTAAAACAAAGTTTTATAAATGAGGATGGGAAGAGAAGTTGAACAAAGGGAAGGGTAATGGGGAAAAAAGAGGAGCTAAGATATATCATGTACAGGTATAAATTCCCTAAAATGAATGTGATCCTTACACACACCTAAATTGTACCAATAAACTTAATTATAAAACAAAGAATCAAAGTACTGTGAAGATTAGAAACTTAAAACTTATAAATTTAATTATAAAACTAAGAATGAAAGTACTGTGAAGATTACAAAAATTAATATAAATGAAGAGTCTATCTGATAGATCCTAATATAACACCTGGATGAGTCTAGAACTTAGTAAATGTTAACTTTCTTCTGTTTTTATGACTACATTTTCTGGCCTACTGAAGTAGTTTCTTCTATAAGGGATTTTATGATTTAGATTCTGAGGTGCCAGAACCTCTGGGTAGCAGGCCTAGCAGAAGGAGGTCAGGTCGTGGGGGTGTGCTCTTGAAGGGGATTTTGGGACCTGGGACCCTTCATCTTTCTCTTTGATTCCTGGTCACCTCAGCCTTTTGCTCTGCATGCTTCCTCTATGATGTTATAACCCACAGGCACCAGGGCCATGAGACATTGGCCTGAAACGTCTGAAACTACAAGCCAAATAAAGCTTTCCTCTTTTTAAGTTCGTTACCTTTGGTATTTTGTCACTGTCATGGACAGCTCACGCCGGGAAATAATATAAAAAGTAGTTACACAACTGAGATTTGAAAGACAGGCTTCTCAAATTGCACTTACATTTTGTATGGATTTAGCCAAATATTAGTTGCTTGTTGCTGAAAATGAGAGGTTGGTTGGAAGTTGACTCTTTCCACAAATCCTGAGGTCACGCAGCTTCCCACCCATCAGCTGCTGGCGGCCTCTTCTCAATATACGGGGCGTAAAAGAGAGAAGTGATTTTACGAGGCCTAAGATAGAATGAAATACTACAGGCTCATTTTGGAAACACTCTACCCCGGTTCTAGAATTAGCCATTTCTGTAAGTAGCACTTGTTCTTTCAGTGGAAAATGGTATTAGAAACAAAAATTTGTCTTCTAGCTATGCTTATATGTACTGTCCTGTCATTACTTCTAGTCCAACTCAGTTGATAATACAAGGAAATAGATATGTACCATTCCCGAGATCAGACCTTTGCTGGGTGGCAGCATCACTTTCTGATTCCAGTTCTCACTGGTTATAGAGCCTTCAGGGATTCCACAGCATGAGAGATCTTTGGTTGGATCAGTTTATAATTTACCAGCCCCTTCACTAGCAGTGCCCATCCTGTCCAAAACTCTGGCCTTCAGGTAAACCCTCTAACCCTTTATCATCTCCCCATTTTTCTGTAAAGTGGAGGTGATAACAGCGGCACACAGGGGCTAAGATTAGTTGGAAGGAATCGTCTGCTATCTGTGTAGGCACACACACTGGAGGTTCATACGTAATAAGCACCCAACAAACATGAAACAGCATCGTTTCTGTTTAGCTATAGAAGTTGTGTTGTTTTGTCAAACATTGAAAGAATTTTTTGTACTCAACAAATACACATTTCCTTCATCATTAATTGCCATTTATTGGGACAATTAAATTCTGAAAATGCAGTTAGTATGTTTTAACCAGTTACCGTTGGCTCGCTTCTTTTTTTTTCCTTTTCTTTTTTTCTGTTCTTTTCTGGTTTGCCTAAATGGTTCATTTTGTATTCAGCACATATGAAACTGCAAAGAATGGCTTTCCCGAGCACTGCAGTACTCAGGGACATTTCTTAATTTAAAAAGTCCCTTGCCAATGTGCTTGCTTGTGAGAAATGATGATCCCATCCAATTGAACTCGTATCAATGATGCTTAGTCTTTCCCATGTGGGTTGGTCATTGACACAAAATGGAGATCAGCCCAAATGGAGCTAACATAGGTGACTCACTTAGATGGAAAATGTACTTCATGAGCTGAATCAGCCAGAAAAAAAACACAGAAGGATGAGAGAAAGTTCTCCTAACTCAGATCTTCTATTTATATCATGATTATTAGCTTTAGGGATGCCTGAACCTCATTCTGCACTCCGTCATTGACGTTATTTACTCCTAACCATATTGAGCGTATTTTCCCCCATGGTCTGCCTTTTCATTTTAATGCATTTGGGAACCAGTAGATTTAAAAACAATATTATTTATGTTAATTGTGATGTGAACTGAATAAGTAAAATGGTTTAAAAACACTTGTGATTTTATGCATTTAAATTCTGTCTGTATCTTCACCCTTCAGTGGCAACAGCATTTGCACAAATGGTAAAAGACTGAAACTAAATTTGTATTTTGTGAGAAGCTTGCAAATACCTAGGCAATTATTAATGGTAAGGCATGAACAAATGGAAAGCATTGAATTTTGAAAAAGAGAATTTCAAGTACCACTGCACATAAGAACAAGGTACAAGTGTAAATCAGGTATTTCATCTACGTTAATTCTTGTGACTTAGACTTGGAATAATACGTCTGCCACTGCTAAAATGAAGGGTCACACTGTGGATGTTTAATAAAGATATTAACAACTTAGACAGAAAATACGTAACTCTGGCTGAAGCATCCATTCAAGTTGGATGTATAATTAACAGTGGGCTTCAGAAAACAGAGGAGAACTCATTGTCACTATATTAATACTTCCATTGAACAACAAGAATTTTGCAGTTGGTATTGGCTTCCATGTATAATATATGAAAGCTCATTGCACATGTAAACTTAATTTTTGAATTAAAGTAGTCTAATTTCATCTTACAGAAATCCTCCACATATGAAGGACAAATATTACCCCTCTAGAGATGAGAGAGAAAAATAAACTAGGAAGAGGGAAATTGTGATTTGCTCGAGAGCACGTACTCTTTCAGAGAAATGCATTGATAATTTCTAATTCACATTCCCAGGGCTGAACTCAGTTCTTCCAGTGTTGACTGTCTACTAACACATATGTTAGATATCAGATGGTGACATTTTCTGCCTTGCATGGCATCATCCATGTATTATCTACCTATCTGGGTAAGAGTGTTACCACACACTTGACAGCTTGAAGCTGCATGCTTGTACTGTCTCACAGCGTCCGTGACTTCGTGCTCCGGACAGGGCTAAGCTGGTGGCCCTGCTCTTAGTGCAGCAGAGACTACGGTGAAGGGTGGTTTGTGTGGGTTGTCATCTCATGGTTCTCAGCTGGGAAGGTGGAGGCTCACTGTCCAGGCTCACTCTTGTAGCTGGCAGAATCCAGCCTCTTGCACCTAGAGTAGGAAGGTTCCAGGTTTTTTTTTTTTTTTCTCACTGTTGCCCAAAGTCAACTCTGCTCCTTGCAGCCACCCACAATTCCCTCCAATATGGGGCTTTCTGCTTGGCCACTGATTTCCTCAGTCTGAGTGAGGGTAAGACAGGCTCCATCTAGACGAGCATTACAATCTATTTAGCTTAATCATGTACAGTCATGTGCCTTGTTCCTTTTCAATCAAGCATGGACCCCATTGAAAAATGCCTGTCACCTCGTGAGACTGTGGCCCTCTTAGGTCTGCTGGTGACACGTTATTCATATGCTTTTGGTGATGCTGATGTAAAAAAACCTACTTTTGTGCCAACCATATTGGAGTGTAGCACATACAATTATATACAGTACCTTGCCTTGACAATGATTCTTATATTAATAGTCAATGAATTCACTACGACACACTCTTTGTCAGTACTTTAGGGTGCACACCCACTTATAAACATGTTTCACTGCAGAACACTTCATCGTGTTACACATGCAGCATCCTCATGGGCTCGTAGTTACCACCTCTCTGGATGGCATCAAAGACCACTTAAAGGGGATGACCTCCCCCATCATGGTTTGTTTCAATGGCAAAGGACACATTCTTCATAAGGTGCTCCCCCATTAAAGGATGTGTGTCTCATATAAGTATCACATGCACCCTGTTATTTTTATTGCTTAGAAAAAATTCACAGGCGTCACCCACACTTGGCCTTTGAACACTGAGAAGCAGGTATTGTTAGCACTGCTGTAAGGATCTGTTTGTCATATTCACTATTGATCTATGTAACTGTCTTAAAAATTCATTTCATTTTGCTGCTTTTGTGAGAAGATGAAAAGTAAAACAGTGCTGATATTACTGATTACAACTATTAGATTAAGCAATTGAATGCAAAACTACCAATTGTCATGCAAATATTTAGTGTCTGTACAACAGCATGATGATTGAGATTGCAGTGAACAAGAAATAACATTCAAGAACACATAAATGTTCTCATTATACATTGATACAGTCAGTATTGAAAAGAAAATTAGGAAATTTGTGATTTGCTGTAGCTCTCTTGAAACACCTACAAAGTACTAGGGCGCAGCTCAATTTCTGCAAGCAGACGCACTAAATAATGTATATTTTTCATGAATTAAAAATTATTAACTGTGACAAATCTCACAAGGAAAGAAACAACTCCTCAACAAGATACTCATGTACAATAATTGGCAAGTGCTTTCACTGGGTATGAAAGCAACCACAGTCTTTCACTAATACCTGGAATTCAAAAGTAGGTTCTTTAATGCCTATTGAACTTTTTTGTCCATAGTTAATTGTCAGAGCTTAGTCTAACATGGCAATGTCTGCAGAAAATCTCCAATGCATTTAATTGCAAATGGAATAAAATCCAAAATCCTTCCTATGCCCTGTAAAGCAGTGGATTAAGTTTCTACTCACTCCTCCCAACACTCTTTCTCCTCTACTCTGCAGTACTTCCATTCTCAATCAAATCATGTTATGCTTTAGTGCATGGAACTCGTGATGCTCTGAATGATCCTGCATCACCCATTCATTAGCTATTTATCACATACTAATGTTCCCTTTCCAGGGAAGCCACATTGTTCTGTATAAGTACCTTGTTGGATAACAGAACTTTTCTGAAGTCATGGCTATGTATTAATTAAAAATATACATCATGAGATACCAGTCTTTTCCTATGAGTCAGCACCACTCACAGACTGCAAGGGAAAAGAAGAAGAAGTCACCAAGAAGCAAGCCCTCCCTGCAAGTTGGCACCATGTGCAGGCTGCTTGGGGGAGAGCCAGACCCCAGCCTTTTCCTCTGCATCAGTGCCATTTGCAGACTGCAGAGAAAGAGAACAAGAAGTCACCAAGAAGCAAGCTCCCCCTGCAAATCAGCATCTTGCATGAGCTGACTAGGGGAGAGCCAGACGCCAGCCACTTCTGGCATGCAGGCAGGGAAACAAGAGTCAACACCCCATGCCCACCCCCTCCTCCCCCTGCAGTAAGCTGCCAACTGATCCAGAGTAACACAGGCTGGGATGATAGCTATTGAGGTAAAATACAACGCAATGCTTGTAGAGTTTAGTGTTTCACTGACTTTGAAGGTCTAAAGCTGGTAGTTTGACATCTATTCAGAGGATAACAATACACAATGTAACATCTATTGGGGAGCTCCTCCTGAAGGTGGTAACCATTGTTAATTCCCCATTATCTTGTTTGGAAGTCCTGTATCATTTTCACTGGTTTGTTGGGTCGGGTTTTATTCTGTTTTGTTTTATTTGATTTTATTATATCTGATAGCATTGGCAGCTATTTCAAAGATAACACTATATATTATGGTAGCCATTTTAGATTTACTCTTACCTTGTTTGGAAGTCCTTTATTGTATTCATTGTTTTGTTCTTATTGGTTCCGTTCTGCTCTGTTTTGTTTGATTTTTACTATGTCTGAAGGTATGCGCAGCTGTTTTGAAGGTGAAAAGAGGAATTATGGTGACCATTGTTGATTTCCTATTGTTTTGAAGTCCTGTGTCACTTACACTGGTTTGTTTTGATTGGTTTTATTCTATTTTATTTTGCCTGGTTTTGTTCACTTTAAAAATTAAAAATATATATATATATATACACACACATATATCTCATTATTTGCTGAGTGACTGTCTTATCAACTGGACCTTTAGTAAACCAGGCCAAGTGCAATTATGCCTGCTGATGTAGATTGTCTGGCAACATGAGGGCGATGGTGTGGACGCTCAATAAATATGCTAAAATCAATCAATAGAATCAATCAATTATTCATCAATCACACAAGATTACCAATGCTTGCCCACAGGAGTTTTTGCCTCCATCCTCCTAATTCAATGTCCACTGTTCACTTTCATTTAATTCACTGACTATGCTGTATGCTTCTTCAGGAAAACCATAATTCAATCGAAATAGGTTAAATTAAATGGAATGGCTTTTGGAGAATATAGGAACATAATTGAAACTTTGAGGAAAAAAAGATGTAATACTTTAGAAATTATTTTTCCTTTATTTGCAAAGCACATAGTAGTATTAAGCTTCTGGAAGAAGTAGGTGCTTTTATCACATTTTTGTCACTGACATGTAAGGGTATGCCTTTTTTCTACAGCTTGCAAATAGTTATTGTACAATTTGTTTATGTGCAGGTTTGGTAGCACACACTGGTAATCCCAGAGGCTAAAGCAGAAGGATAAAGTTTGAGACCATCCTGACCTAGATTGTGAGTTCAAGACTAGTAAGACACTATCTCAAAAAATCAAACTAATGATAAAATAATAATAATAATGTTTCTGTATCTATTGGAAATTACTAATACATCCATGCATAAACTTTATCATTTTAATCCCCTATTTAAGAATTAATCATACAGGGAAAAAATAGAAGGCACACGTACATGGACAACAATTGAACATTGCCATGAAAACTAAACAAAGCAGAACAGTAATAAGTCATGTTGGTCAAAAGAAAATGTTTATAATGTATTATATTCAAAGTATGGAATGTGTGCAATTATTAAATGAATGAGTAGTGTTGCACTTAAACAGAAGTGGGGAGAAATGATATTTCTTTAGAATGGATACCTTAATATCAATGCGATCATAGAGAAAGAGATAGATGAAGATAAAAATTAGTCATTTATATCTGAAGAACTGGAATTTTTAAAAGTTGTTAACCGAACAGAAACAAAATTTTGGACCATGGGCTCAGATGTACTCATAAATTACATTCAAAATCACAGAAAACAAAGAGATTCACAGCAATGCTGAAATAACTCTGTGTGATATTTATCTATTGTTATTTTACTGCAGTATAGATTTGATCTGGAATCCTGTTGGTATTTATAAACGCTGGTCATAAATAGATCTCAGGCATTGTCTTCTACTTCAATCAAGCATTTTCCCAGCTGCTAAGTTCTGTAAGTGAACTCCATGTTCTGTGCCATTAAATGATGTTTTATTGACCAAAGTTAAGGGAATGTGTGTTGAAATGAAATGCAGATATCGCAGGCCTGCTTTTGTATATCCCCTTGAACTTCCAGAGGAGAGAAAGTTTGTTTCAACTCTGTTTAACTCCAGGGTAGATCTTGCCATCTGCATGCAAAAGGAGGAGCACATCTGCTCCTTGATAGGAAAAAGTAGGGCATACAGTCAGCCACCCTTTGCCCTACTTCTTCTGCCCAGCAAACTAGAGCAAGACGTACGCCATTCCTGCCTCCCTGAAGCATCAGTGGGACACTTGATCCAAAGATGGCAAGAAGATTCTCAGTACTTCAAGTCAAATTGATTGTAACATTACTGTATTGCTCTCCAGAAAGTTCCTGCACTGTTTTCCCTATTGTGACAAGCCATTTGCATTTTCAAACCGTTTATTGTGCAATTGTTTAAATCTTAGACGATCAGTACTATTTGAGGCGAATGCCTATTTTGACAGACAACATTGCAATTACAGCTGAGGGTTACAGCTTCCTTGAAGCAGGTTGAGCTTTGGAGCAATTAGATATTTTCATAAGAAAGTAGAGGCTTTATTTACAGGGGAATCAAAAGATCAGAGATATCAAGTTGCCTCTAATCATGTGACAGGAGGCAGCCAAGGCCATTTATCCAGGGTATTCCTCCCAGCAGGGTCATCCGCGCCTCAAGCACTTGTTTTCTTTATTGTCGCACACTACCTGAATTACCCTGATTACTGCCTCAACTCTTCATTTTACTTTGCCTGTGGGAGTGTCTGCCAACATTTGGGGCTTCAACCAAGGATGACAAGAACCCACGGGAGGCTGCATTTGGCTCTTGGCAGCAAAGGAAGAAATGGAGCAGAAATATAAGCTAGTCACTACACTTGCCCACTTCTATCTGTGCTTCTAAAAATACCTGTACAAATGGCTCATGTGTGTATTACAGATCCAACGCATCATTCACTTTGGCTGCCCTCTAAGGCTGTTATATTTTTAATAGCGCCCAAATGTCCACGAGGATGACAATTTGCCGAAGCGGAGTTCCCAAGTCTATCCACAATGTGCTGTCAGCTGCAAGATGGAAAAACTCATCTGAACCTTAATGAGATATTCATCATCTAATACTTTCTGCTAGACTCAAAATATAAAAGGTTAGTTATCTTGCTGAAGAACGTGTGGGCTACAGCTCTGCAGTTCAACAATACTGCAAACGGTTAAGGAGAGACTGTTCCATCCCAAGCACTGCTGGATTTGTGAGCAGGCTCTAAAGACAAAAGATCAGAACTCTGCTCCCGTTCCTCCTTCCACTTCAGGAGAATATGATTTAACCCCAAAACAAGAGCTCACATAAAATTACTAAGTAAAAGATTGAATAATAATAAAAAATAAACTTAGAAGGGAATCATAGAAAATGGTTTATGCATCAAACAAAAAAGGGTTTATTTATGTCTATGTCCAGGGTTTACAGAAGAAATCAGGAAAATGTCAGAGGAATAAGTTTTAGTTAAATAATGAACTAGAAAGAAAGGTGGATAAATCAAAGCCAAATCTTTAAAATTTAAAAATCTCTGAAGTATTCCTCATGTCTTTGAGCATGAACAGTTTTGATTTGTTATATTAAATCATAGAGGGTTTTTTTTAAGAAGACAGAAACAATTCAGAGAATTTGCAATTCTAAAAAGTTGTTGATACTGATATAACAAGGGTCTCTGCAGAAATAAAGTGATGATCAGAGTGTAAAAGCTGGGGGAAGACTTAAGTACAAGAGGAAAACACAAAAACAGATAGCCAATCTGCAAAGAACTCTTGAAATAACTGCATTTCATTGTATAATAAGTTATCACAGTGTGCTGCTGCAGCCCTAATCTTTGATGTGATACTTGGAAGCGGGGCCATTGGGATGAAACTGAGGTTATGGGCATGGGGCATTTATAAGGAAACTCAGGCTCATAAAAGAGAAACAGAAGGATTCCACCAGTGTGCGTGCCAGTGTGTGTGTGCGTGTGTGCCTGTGTATACACGGGGCTGACTAGGAAGGGCTGTGTGGGTAAATAACCAGGAATCAGGTCCGCATCAGCAGGCTGACTCCACTGGTACCCAGGTCTCTGACTTCCAGCCTGTGGAACCACGATAAATATTTGTTTTTTAAGCCACTTGGTCTCTGACAGTTCCTTCAATACCCTAAACTAAGTCAAGGACACACATCTGTATTACCCCATTGTCCTCCAGGCAACTGCCTGCAGAACGCCCTGTCTGAGTAGCCCCAGGTCAGCTCTGAGCCCTTTCCCTCTGTCTGCTCCCATGAGCGGAAGGTGCCACTGCGATGCACAAGTCAAAGCGGAAGCACCTTCCAAGGCATTTGCTGTTAGTGGTAGGACTTGTGGCTCGCAGTAACCACAAATTCAGTTTTTTATTCTCGTCTTACAACTGGAGCCAGAGAAGGGAAAGGCAAAAGGCGGGAATTAGGCTGAAAAGTCACCTCTTGTTCTCAAGTCCTTGAAATGTGAGAGTTGGACTTGTCTACATATAGGCAATAGGAATCCTGTTGTGAGCAGATAATTTCATTCATGCCCACGGTGTCAAGTGACAACTCCCTCTTACACCCCAAGCTGAGTGCCATGCTGCCTCTGGAGAAGTTGGAGCACAAAAGCTATCTCATCGATACAGGTACACGTATGAAAACTATGGACACTCATTCAGGAAAAGTCCTCGGAAAGGTAATTGTGATACAAAAGGTCTGGAATATCTAAGTATTTTAAACTATGCAGTTTTGAAGGGGTAAAGTCATTGCGTGGCAATCAGTATGGGTTACTGTCATACAATGCACGAGAATGACAATGAAATTTTGAATGTAACACTCAAAATACACCCTGAGGACAAGAAAATTTCCCACAGAAATACATTAGTTGAAAAACTTGTTCAAAAAAATGCATCAAAAAGCCATCTTGGCTTTAAGGTTATAGTGCCGAGTACAAGCAGCTCTCTGCATCCTGTATTATGGGAAGACCGTAAGAGAATCAGGTACCAACACTACCCCTTGGAGGCTGCCCTGCCTGTTTACAATATGGCATCGAGGAGGTTTTGGAGCTCAATAGCTTTCTTCCAGGTTTTCATTTTCCAACTTCACGGCCATTCCAGATAAACATCTGTGCTTCATATTGCGTGCTGGGCACATTGCTACAGAACTGATATCAAATGGCTTTTTCTCCATCTGTTGCCTGCTGAGGTAACACTTGATTAAAACTTTAAAAAAACACAGTTCAGGCAAATCTGAACTTCCACTAAGTTTGATCTCTAAAAGGAGAAAAATCTGTGCCAGAAGTCATTCAACATTAATAACAAAATGAATTTCCCAAATTGGACTTTTTGTAGGTTATCGTTATTTCAGCGCCTTGAGAAGTATATATCAGAATTGACCATGGATTTCCTTTAGATAAGCACAGGAATGCCCAACAGCTCAAGGGTAGACAATGCATTCATCAAAAGGCCATGAAAGTGTGGGGGTGTATGGATAATGTTATAGGAGTTACTCATTCTCTTTGCCACAGAACACTTTTTCTTAAGCTTTTTCATAAATGTTTGGGTCACGAACAAGGTAAACTGATGATGAAGATAAAATCAAATGAAGCTGAACATAACCCCTTTAATGATATCAGCACTGACTTCACTACCGATGCCATTTGCCAAATATTTTTTTAAATAATGGAATAAAGAATGACACTGAATTTCCTGGGAATAGTTACTTCTTTAAGCCATCAGAAATAAAATGGTCAGACTAATGCACAAATTCCATGCTACTTATAGTCTTGCAGGATATGGTTTCCTCCTGAATTGTTTTTTCTTAACAGAATCCTTGTTTAGTCAAGAGTCTGGCTGCAATAAAAATGTTCCCATGAAAAGGAGGTTTACTGGAAGGGTACAAAGATATGCACACAATTCAGCCCCCAAAACAGAGTATCAGAAAACTATTCTGTCCACTTTCTTTGGAAGTGCACACATTTTAGTTTCTTCTCTTCTGTGGAAGAAGAGAAACTTTTGCGATCCTTTCTGAGCAGGATGGTACTTTTTTTGTACTACTTTTCATCAATGTTCTTGTGGCACTGTCATTTTTATCTGAGTCCTACTCTAGGCCAACTTTATAATATTTGAGTTTCCACATCCAGTAATTAATGCCCGAGTCTGCTCTTTATTCTTAGTTGAATATTTCAATAGGTAACTTAGTCACAAATTCATTTACAGATGTCAAAGTTGGATTAGCTCTCCACTCATGTTCCAATCGACAGCTACTACTGAGGGTTGAATCATGAAACAAACATATCCTCTGTAAGCAACTTGTTTTTTACCAGTTCCACAACACACATGTGTAGACAGCAAATATGTATGGATATAATGATAACTGATTATAAAGAAAAGAAGTTATTCTAAAATCATAAATTATATTTCCAGAGGACTTCAGTAATACAAAGTATACTGGCAATGTTCTTTGTTTAGGAAATGTGCTCTATTTGTAGAACTATTCCTTGATTACAAACAGGATTTCTTTCTTTCTTTCACTTGCTTCTTTGTTTCTTTTCTTTCTTTCTTTCTTTCTTTCTTTCTTTCTTTCTTTCTTTCTTTCTTTCTTTCTTTCTTTTTTTTATTTTTTTGTGATGTTCAAAACCAAACCCCAAACCTTCACACTGAGTTACTTTTCCAGTTCACTTGAATTCTTATTTTGAGGCAGAGTCTTGCCAAATTGGTCAGGCTGGCCTTGAATTTAGGATTGTCCTACCTCAGCTTCCTAGAATGCTGGGATTGCAAGCATGTGCCACTGTGCCCAGCTAGCAAACAAGATTTCTGTAGGACACATTACAACAGTCAGAATTGCCATGCTACCCATTCCAAAGGAGACGAGTAGCTTTGTATCTCTTTAAGTCTGGTTCCAGAAGTTTTATGTAACTAACTTAAAAATCAAAATGCAGTTAATATTTGAAAATCCCATTGCAGTTGCAGGCATTGCTCTTGCCACGGAGTGTGCTGCAGCGGCAGCCCTTCAGTGCTCGGGCACTGTCCACGGCTTAGGGTTAGGTGTATAGGAGTGCGTGTGATGAACAAGGGCAGGGGAAAGGAGCAGAAGGAAAAAGTCACAGTATTCGTGGTCTAGGCATTTGTAACACAGAATTCACATGCACTTTGTATAAATGAGAATAGATTTATGCTAATTTATAACCAGAGAAATAACCAGTCATGTACACAGAAATAATGAGTAAGAAAATGTAAAGATGAATATAAAATATGCAATGAATTGCCTGACACATAGATTACACCATGTTCTCAATAAGGACAGTATCATCAAACTTGCATCTGTAACCATATACTGTGGTGTTGACCTTGATGCAGGTGCTTGGAGAAGATTTGCAAAGTGCTAAATGATCAAAAAAAAAAAAGAAAGACTCTTCAGATGATGACATTTGCAGTCTGGACCCTTTTTCCATATCTTCAACCCCTCAAAAAATAAATCCCAAACTCTTGGCCTAAGTGCACTTTTCTTCCTTTGGCAGCTTGCCCACTGTCTCCTTTGGCAGTATATCTTGATCTAAATAAACATTTGCCTTTTTTTTTTTTTTTACAAAAATTGATAAAAATAAGCGTTATTCTTTTTGGCTGCTTTTCAGATTATTTTCCTTATTGAGCTTTTAAACATTATGGTGTCTGACAGTGGATATCTCTAGCTTTATCTTATTTGGGTTTAATTCAACTTCTTGAATCTGTAGGTTTAGGTTTTTCACCAAACTTGGAAAGTTTTCAGATATGTTCTCAGCCCCACTTCTC
>RJWM01015709.1:0-47131 GCA_004363535.1 Dasyprocta punctata | reverse complement strand
ATATTGTTATCTTCAAAAGGGTTGCTTAGATTACCAGATATAGACATGTAAAATTGATGTAATCATATGACTACTAATTGTTCTTTTCCAATAACTAATATAATTAGTAGTATAGTCATTTTAGCTATTTTATGCATATATACACAAATTTCTGTCTTTTTCCTTTTCCTTTCCTTCTTTCCTCCTTTCCTATATCTAGTTACTTTTCCTTTTTAAGCAGTGTCTTTCTCTCACACAGTATTTATTGTACATTTTAAATTGTATTTGCTTTTTCAATTTCTTACTCTAGGGAGACAGTATGGTATATACACATGTGAGTTTGATTTATTTCACTTACGAGTATGGTCTCAAGTCACATCCATTTACTTATTTTTTTTACATATATATAAAAGATAGTAAAATCCAACAACACAAAATAGAACAAAGCCACTCAAAACAAAGCAGCAAAATTGGTACAGAACTTCAAAGCAGGATACTAGAAAAACAATAGCTACCATAGTATATCTTGTTAGCTTCACAATAGTTGTCCGTTCCATCAGGAACATCCATTTACTTATGAAAACCTCAATGCAGTCTTTCTTTATGGCTGAGTAGTACTGCATTGTATAAAAATACATCTTTTTTATCCATTCCTCAATTGATAGGTACTTCGGTTGTTTTCAAGATTTGGCTATTACAAATTGTGCTTCTATAAACATGGGTCCACATATATCACTGTGGTATGATGTTTTCAGTTATTCTGGCAAAGTACACAGAAGTGGAATAACTGGGTCAAATGGAACCACTAATCCTAGCTTTTTGAGGAGTCTCCACACTGATTTCCACAGCCTACACTCCCACCAACAGTGAAGAAGTGTTCCTTTTCCCCCACAGCCCTGCCAGCATTTGTTACTGGTTAATTTCTTGATCTTGGCCATTCTTTCTGGAGTGAGATGGAATCTCAGTGTTGTTTTAATATGCATTTCTCAAAATGACCAATGATGCTGAAAATCTTTTCATGTATTTATTTGCCATTTATATTTCTTCTCCTGAGAAGAGTGTATTCATCTCAGATGCCCATTTTTGGATTGGGTCTTTGAATTTGGGGGCCCTAATTTTTTTAATTCTTTAAGTCTTTTGTCTGAGGGACAGTTGGCTAAAGTATTCTCCCAATTCATGGGTTTTCTTTTCACTGTGTTGGATATTTCTTTTGATATGCAAATCTTTTTAATGAGATGAAATTCCAGTTGTTGATTCTAGGAAGTATTTCTCATGTGGTTTGATTTTTGTTCATGAACTCTCTGCCTACCCCTAGTCATCAAGATATCTACCTATTTTGTCTTCCAGTAGATTTAATGTTTCTGTTTTAATATTTAGATCTTTGATCCATTTTGACTTTGCATAGTAATAGACATGGGTCTGGTTTTAGTTTTTGGCATATGGAAAGCCAGTTTTTCTAGCACTACTTATTCAAGAGGCTATCTTTCTTCCAGGGAACATGTTTGGCTCCTTTGTTGAAGATAAAGTGGCTGAGTGTGTTTATGTTTCTGGCTGTATCTTCTAATCTATTCCATTGATCTTCAAGTCTATTTTTATGTCAGTGCCACGCTGATTTTATCACAGTAGCTTTGTAGTATAATTTTAAGTCAGGAATTGTGATGCTTTTTGCCTTGCCTTTGTTGCCCAGAATTGGCTTTGCTATTCTAGGTCACTTCTGTTCCAGATGAATTTTGGGAATGATTTCTCTAGATTTTTGGGGTATGCAAATGGTATTTTCATTGGAACTGCATTAAATCTGCATAAAAATTTTGGGAAAATGGCCATTTTCACAATGTTTGTTGTTACTATCCATAAACAGAGAATTTCTGTCCAATTTCAGAAATCTTTTTTGATTTCTTTTTTTCAGAGTAATGTAATTTTCAATGTATAGATCTTTTACTTCCTTTGTTAGATTGATTATTGAATACTTTTTTTTTTGGATGCTATAGTGAAGGGTATGGTTTCCCTTATTTCTCTCTCAGTGACTTTGTTGTTTGTGTACAGGAATGCTATTGATTTTTGTGTGTTAACTTTGTATCCAACAACATTACTGAATTTGGTTATTACATCTAGAAGTCTTTCAGTGGAGTTTTGGGGGTCTTATATGTAGAGTATCATACCATCTGCAAATAATAATTTAACTTCTTCATTTCCTATCCTTATTCCTTTCATTTCTCTCTCTTGTCTAATTGCTCTAGCTAATGTTCCCAGAACTGTGTTGAATAAGAGTGTTGATAATGGACATCCTTGTCTTGTTCCTGATTTTAGGTGGAAAGTTTCAGTTTTTGTCCTTTTAGTAAGATGTTGGCTGTTGATTTATCATATATATCTTTTATCAGATTGAGATAAAAACCATCTATTCAAATTTTCTGAAGGGTTTTTTTTTGTCATGAGTGAGTGTTGGATTTTGTCAAAAGCTTTTTCTGCACTTATTGAGATCATCGTGTGATTCTTGTCTTTGTCTCTGTTGATATGGTGTATTATGTTTATTGATTTGCATAAGTTGAACCACCCCTGCATTCCTGGGATAAGTCCCACTTGATCATGGTGTATAGTCTTCTGGATGATTCGTTGCATTCTATTTGACAGTATTTTATTGAGAATTTTTGCATCCATGTTCATTAGGGAAACTGGCCTGTAGTTCTCTTTCTGGTTGAATCTTTCTCTGGTTTCGGTATTAAGGTAATACTTGCTTCCACAAATGAGTCAATGAGACTTGCTACTTTATCAATTTCATTGAAGAGCTTGAGGAGTGTTGGCATTAAGTCTTCCCTAAATTTCTTGTAGAATTCAGCAGTGAATCCTTCAGGACCTGGAATTTTCTTTGTTGGTAAGGTTCTAATTACATTTTCAATTTCATTAACTAAAATTGGGTAATTCAGCAGTTTTACCTCTTCTTGATTTAGCTTTGGTGGTTCATATGTTTCTAGGAATCTGTTCATTTGTTCTGTGTTATTGAACTTATGGGAGTAAAAGTTTTAGCAGTATGTGTTGATGATCTTCTGCATTTCCACAGGGTCTGTAGTGATTTCACCCTTTAAATTTCTTATTATGTGGTTTTGAGTTTTTTCTTTCTTTTCTTGATAAGGTTGACTAGAGGTTTATCAATTTTCAATATTCTGTCAAAGAACCAACTATTCGATTCATTAATTCTTTTTATTGTTTTCTTAATTTCAATTGCATTAATTTCTGCTCTGATCTTTATAATTTCCCCTCTTCTTTGGGCTTTGTGCTTGACTTACTCTTCTTTTTTTCCTAGACATTTGAAGTGCAGCATTGTGTACTTGTGTTCATTCCATTTTCCTAACTTGGAAGTTTACCACTGTAAACTTCCCTCTGAGGACTGCTTTCATTGTGTCTGACAGGTTTTGATAAGTTGTATTTGCGTTTTTGCTCAATTGTAGATATTGTTTAATTTCTATCTTAATTTCTTCTGTGACCTATTGGTTGTTTAGGAGAGTGTTATTTAATTTCCATGTGTTTATGGGGTTCTTGTGGGGATTTTTGTCATTAATTTCCAATTTTATTATGCTATCATCAGATAATATGCATGAAATTATTTTAATTCCTTTGCATTTACTTAAGCATATTCTGTTGGATATTATATGGTCTATTTTAGAGAATGACTCATGTGCAGCTGAGAAGAATGTGTATTCTGATATTGTTGGGTGGAATACTCATTACACATCTAGTAGGTCCATTTGTTCACAAGTTGGAATCAGTTCTGTTATTTCTTTGCTGATATTTTTGGTTGATCTATCTCTTTGCAACAGCAGAGTGTTAAGGTCCCCCATTATGTGTGTATTATTGCTTATTTGATTTTTCATGTCTATTAAGATTTTTCTTACATAGTTGGGTGCTCCCATATTTGTTGCATATATATATATATATATATATATATATATATATATATATAATTACGATCTCTTCCTCTTCAAGTTTTCCCCTAAGAAGTATGTAGTGACCTTCTTTATCTCTTTTGATAATTCTTGGTTTGAAGTTCACATTGTCTGCAAACAGAATAGCTACTCCTACTTTTTTCTGGGTTCCTGTTGCATGGAGCATTGTTTTCCATCCTTTAACTTTTAGCCTATGAATTTCTTTTTGAGTTGAATGTGTTTCTTGTACACAACATATTGTTGGATTTTGTTTCTTAATCCACTCTGCCAGTCTGTTTCTTTTTATTGGTGAGTTGAGACCATTTACATTGATTTGTATAACTGATATGTACTGACTTATCACTGTCATGTTATCTTTCTGTTGTTGGTTTTCTACTTTTTCTGTTCAATTTATTGCCCTGCTTAGTGGTTTCCTTCTGCTATTTTTCTTGGAATTGTAGTTATCTTTATCTATTTCTAGAGTATCTTTCAGTACTCTTTGTAGTATTGGTTTGGTGGTCATTTGTTCTTTGTAACGGAAGTATCTTATTTCTCCATTAATTTTGAAAGATACTTTTGAAGGTTACATCAATCTGGGTTGCAAGTTGTTTTCTTTCAGGACTTCAAATACTTCACTCTAAGCTCTTTTTGACTTGAAGGTTTGTGTTGAGAGGTCTGCCGTGATTCTGTTAGACTTTCTTTTGTAGGTGATCTGCTTATTTTCTTGAATAACTTTTGTATTCTGTTCTTGTGCTGAATTTCTGAGATCCTAATTATTATGGGTAAAGATTTATGGCTAATTGGGGTTCTATATGCTTCACTTCTGTACATCAGATCCTTTCCCCATGTTTGGAAAATTTTCTGCTATTATTCCTGTAAGTATTCTCCTTGTGTCACTTCATGTTGATTTCTGCTTTTTTGTTTACACCTATCGTTATTATACTGTTTTTCTTTGAATCATCTTGCAGTTATTGAATTGTTTTTCCCTGGTTTCTCCTTATTTTTAAGAGATCTTTCCTTTCATGATCATAAGCTTCCATCCTGTCTTCAAGGCCTGAGAATGTATCTTCAGCTTCATTCAAGCGGTTTTGCCAGGTTTCAGTGGAATTTTTAATTTCCTGAATATCCCTCTGAATCTGTTTCAGGCATTCTAATTTTGTCTTATATTGTTCATTCAAGATTTCCAACATTTTCTTATGTTCCTCTATAGTTTTATCTAGATCTTCTTTAGATACACTCAACATTTCTTTCATAATGTTTGCCTTTTTTTTTTAACCTGGGAGATTATTTCTGATCTGATTTCTCTATAGGTTCATGAAATTGTTTCTTTGCTTCAGTTGCTATCATTTCAGAAAGTTCAGTTGTGCAATTCAGTGTCTTCCATTTCAATGTCTCCTGGGTTTATTCTTGGTGGGCTGGAGGACTGAGACTTCATCTTGGTCTTTCATTTTGTCATTTTCCTCTGGGACTTTCAGCTGACCAAGCACCCTCCCAATGAACCACACTGGAATGCTGCACAGGACAGAGTTTTGTTCCTTCAAAATCCATGTGGCTAGGCAGGGTACACCCCTGAACTATGGTGCCAGAGCCCTGTGCTGTGATGGGCAGAGCTCAAAATCTTCAGGATCCATCAGCTAGGCTGGTCACTCCCTGATGGGTGGCTCTGGGGTTCTTGGCTGGGCAGGGTTCGGTACCTCTGAGACCTGTGAGGCTGGCTGGGTGTTCCCCCAGTGGATTGTGCTGGGATGCTGCGCTGGGCAGAACTCGGATCCTCCAGGCAGCTAGCAGGGACACACCCCTGGAATGTGGTGCTGGTGTCTTGCACCTGGCGGGGTGGAGTTCAGAACCTCTGGGACCCAAAAAGCTAACCAGGAAGCATCCCTGGAGGGTGGTGCTGGGGCCTTGTGCCTGCCTGTGTGAAAAAATACATTTAGATTTAGATTACAATAGTTAATGTTAAAGTGATATAAATAGAATTAGATTTTTCAGATGGCTAGACTGCTTTCTTGAACAAGCATTAAAGAGTTATTTTTGGAAAGGCCTCTTTTCAACAAAATTTATGTCCTAAGTGCCATAGGAGTTCCACAGTACTTAGGAAGTGTATCTTGAGAAATACATGCCATATATATGCCAATGAAGAGGAAAAGTCTAGGCAGTAGGGACATAGTGGGAGGGAATATGACAGCAGGGTATCAGCGGTAGTGTTGTGGGGAAAGCAGAAGACAAGGACCCGGAAATAAACCTGTAAAGAAATGTTAGTTCTTTCCCCAGAAACCTTATAAGCACTTTGCCAAAGAAATCCCTTTCTTCTTACTCTCCCCCTCTCTGTACCCAAGAAGGAATGGGATAACAGACAAGATAGGTCACAGGAGTATGGCTATTGGGAGGCAAGATACTGATTACTTCAGTCCAACAGAAGGAAGGTGGAAATAAGGAAATCCCTCCCATCCAGCCACAAACAAAAGCACTATTCATCTTTCCTTTATGGGCAGGGTGGCTCACTGGTTGCAGACATGACAACAATTACTAAAGAAAAGGATTAATACTTCATGCTTAGAGGACAGATGGTCAGAGGGATCAATGCAGTACATGGGCTATTTTTGCTTCTACAAGAGTAGCAGTGCATTGGTAAAAAAGTTAAGTGATAGATGGATAACTGGCAATTGTCTACACATATGTATAGAGAATTACAAATTCTTGATGGGTACAGAAGGGACATTTTTTGAGCTATTTAGAAACCCTGATGATAGTAATGCTGTAGGAGATAGTAATCTTGTATGTTAAATATTATGATTCTTCTTCCTCCAGCCAGGGAAACAGACCATAAAATAGTCTGTTTATTTTTACAGGCTTCTCTGTGCAGAATCCCTTCCTTTACCTATTGACATTCTTCAAGGCCCAACTATTATTTTTCCTGCAATGCTTTGTCAGATCTTACCTGTCAAAACTAATTATCCTTTCCTCCCTACCCTGAGTAATTTTCAAACACTAAACAATTATATCAGTTTGACTCATAAATATGATTAATGAGTGCTTATCATATGGCTAATGTGTTCAAGATCATTTACATATGTTAATTAACTTAGACCTTACTGCAAGTGTATCTTCACTTCATATGTAAGACAGCTGACATTTGGAGATATTTAGTAAGTTGTATTAAGTCACTTGAGTAGTCATACATGGATGTGTAGTATGCTGATAAATTCTCTCACATTAATTAGTAATAGTATAATAAGGACTCTACAAGGACTCTGGAACAGAGACTGCTTTACAAGGTCAAGGAGGCCTTATATAAGTAAAAAAGTAGGTTCTGGAGTAGAACTACCCATGTTTCAATGTTGACATTAGCATTTGATCATTCTGTGATTTTTAACTAATTCTTCACCATCTCTGTGCTCCTGTAACGTACTCACCTTTTTGGGTTCTTGGAAAGAGTAAGAGCTATAAACGTGTGCAAAGCTTGGCACTTTCCCTAGCCCATGATAAGCATTTAATAAACATTAGTTGTCATTGTCATCATTAAAATATGAAAGAAGAAATGGGGGGGAGAAAAAGGAGGAGTAAAAATAATTAAAATATGGTATGTACCTGTATCACCCAAGGTGAATGTAATCGTTATGTACTGCAAACATGTATTAACAAAAATGAAAAATGAAAAATGAAATTCTTAATTTTATTTAATTAGTTAATTAATTTATTTATTTGGTACCGAAAATTAAACTCAGGACTTTGCACTTGCCAGGCAGGTGCTTGTGCAGCTGGACTATGTCTCCAGTCTTTACTTTCTTTTATTTAATAAAAAATTATTAAAATGTGCCAAGCTCTCTGGGTTCTATTTAGGTTCTATTAAGGAAATCCTGTTTCATAATCTGCTGTTTCCAGGAGGATTGTCCTCTATGAAACTGTACTGATATTTGATTGCTAGAAGTGTTGGGAACAGGGCCTAGTGAGTGGTTGGTGGGATGGAATACTCACAAAAGCATTAATTCTTTCCTCATATGGGTTTCTTCTTTTTTTCTTCCACACTTACCTGTTTGTTCTTCCACTTTCTGCCATGAATTGAAGCAGTACATGCATTCATCAAATGCAGCCACCCAATCTTGGACTTTTCAACTTCCAGAACCATGAACTAAATAAAAACTTCCTTTGTATATTATCCAATCATAAGTATTCTGTAATTCAGAGGAACCAAAAATGGACTAAAACAAGTGCCAGGTCTACTTTTTTAGAGCACAGGTATGAAATAACTATCAAATACCCTTAATTTCAATTTCGTAAAACATGAAATGGAGCAAAATATACTGGGGTGGCAGGAATCTTTTTTTGTTTCTTTTGTATTGTTTTCTTTTGAGGCAATGTAGTCCAAATTGACCCTTAATTCAATCCCCAGCACCACAAAAACAAAACGATGCAGTATAAAACAAACAAACTTTGTCAAACTACTAAGTGCTTTATAAATATATCAATAGTATTTATAATGAATTAATATTTAAATATTTTAAGACTTTTTATACATTTGCACAGTTAGGTTTAGAAATTACTAAATCCAGAGATACGTGGCTAATGATGAAAAATTTGAGATATTTACTAGTACTGTTTTTCTTCTCTTTCATGGAACGTTAATACCTAGATATTATCTCACAGTACATAAAATAGTAGCAATTGCTATTTCAACTGTGACGGTTCAATCTTAAAGTTCTTAGAGCATAACTGTTATTGAGCTCATGTATTTCCGCCTAAACACACAGAAGTAAAGTGCTTAATTGTAGCTTTTAGGTATAGTCCATACACAAACCCTAGGTTTAAACCTCAGGAAGGTGTGTGTGTGTCGGGGGAGAGGTATATTGATGTTCCAAACCCCAGTACCTCAAAATGTAGCCCTATTTAGAGATTAGATTGTTACTGGTGTAATGCATTAAGATGAGATCATAAGGGAGTAGGGTGGACCCATAATCCAAAATAACAGGTGTCCATATCAAAATAGGGTAAGAAATGCAGATACATATGTGAGAATGGAGGTGGACTGAAGTGCAATAGCTGCCAGCCACGAGATACTAAGGATTAAAAGCAAACCATCAGAAGATAACAAAATATTCCCTAACACAAGTTTCGAAGGCAGCATAATCCTGCTTACACCTTGATTTTGGAATTTTACTTGGCAGAACTGTGAGACAATCAATGTCTCCTGTTTTAAGAAAGGATAAAAATGGTGAAGCAGATTTTGGTAGTAAAATTCAGCCTTTCTAAACCCAGATTCCAGATTTACAGATACTGGAATATAACAACTTGGTGAGAGAGAGAGAGAGAAAGAGAGAGAGGTAGATAATCAGAAATGAAGAAGGAACTGGCAAAGAATAGATGCTATAGAGAAATTGGAAGCATGGTCTACAATGCAAAGAAAGGGACAAAAATATCTGGACTCTCTCCCCACTCATGGCTCACAGATTTCAGGGAGAACGTGGTTCCCTAGGCATAAGGTAAGCACCCAGGGATGGGAGATACAGGGAGACACAATAAGAAAAACAAAACAAAACAAAACAAAAAAATCCACTGCTGTTGTGAACAGTAAAAACAGTGCGGAATTTTGCTCTGAGGGGACGTCCATGAAGCAGGCAACAGCTAGAGAGGGACTCAGACTCAGGCAAGGCACCTGCCATATTGCCAGAGAATGCTTAATCAGGTGCTATTTTGGAAAGGGGATGACTATTTCAATTTGGAACTCAGAACAACTGAAAAACAACTTCCCAGTCTTACCTTCCCACAGTGACAATCATGGGAGACACAGCAGACAAGGAGTAGGCTAGAAAGAAGTTCCCTGAGAATTTTCAACTCTGGTCAGGAGGGACCTGGGCCCTGCCCTTGAGGTGATAAGCCAGGCCTGGCTTCAGCTGAGCTCAGAAATATCTGGATGTGAAACTGTGTGGCAGCATTAAGTGCTTGAACCCTTCTTCTGATGCCTATATTCATCACAAAACTGTGTTCTGGTTGCCTTCTCTATCTACCGACTCGAGCAAGACCATATCTTGGTATGAAAATTACCACACCCTGGGGTAAATACAGGGACTTCTGGAATATGGAGTGCACCTCACAAACTCACAGCCCATAAGGCTAGGTGGAGAAAATCAGGACTTGATGAAATCCAAAATTGGAAACTTCTTCTTTTTCTTTTTCCTTTTTTCTCTTTTTTCCTTGTTATTTTTACATTTATAATTTTCCATATTATTTATTTTATTTCCCCTTTTTATTTTATCTTGTATTTCTCTTCTTTTTCTGTTGCTTTCATCAAATCCTATAAATATCCTTCTAGTCCTTAACATGAGCCTTTATCTCACTTTTCTCCTTCTCATATTCCATATTTAATTTTTAAATTTGTCTTCTGGCATTTTTCCATTCCCAAACTCCTGTATATTTAATACTATTACCATTAAGCTTTATTTGTCTTTAGATAGTTAATTCTATCTTATTATGGTAGAATTCTTTTCTAACATTACTGTATAGATGACTACTAAGTGTCAATTTTTGATTTGTCTTAGTTTTTATACTGGATTTATAGATTTCTTTACTAAGGTTAAGTATGGTATGTAATTAGCCAGTTTGTCTTGGAAATATTATTGTTGTTCATTTACTTGGTATTCCCAGGGTCACATAGTTGTTGCTATTAATAGGTTTTCTCTGTATGCCAATACCTATATTACCTTGACAACATAACAATATTGTGGACCATGCCTGGAGAACTTGGTGGTGGGTCAATTACACTGTATCCCCCACTAACATACTAAGAGAGGTGATTGAATGTTGGGACAGAGACAAAGGACTATAGTTAGCACACCCTGAGTGCTTCACTAAAAAATAAGCTGACTACAGAAATAGCCATACTAGCTCTACTAGAAATCTTTTCACTATAAGCTACCAGAGACCTAAGCACAAAGATAAACAAAGACCAATAGAAACATGAGAAGCAAGGCAACAAAATACCTCTTGAAAGTATCAACTCTCCAAATGCTTATGCATGGAGTATTGAGGGGGAGTTAAGGAAAAGTCACACAGCAGAATTATCCAAAAGAATAACAGAGTAGACTAAAAAACAGATCAATAATGTGCTCTGTGAACTCACAGAAGGTATAACTAACTAAATAACAGATATAATAAACAAAATTATTAGGTAGCTTCCAGAAGACATTAATAAAAAACTAGCTGAGCTAAATAAACAATACCGCTGGGCGTGGAGATACTCCATGAAATGGTTCCAAACAAAAATCTAGGAGATTAAAAATTATATTACAAATATGGGCAGCAGAAGCAATGTGAGGATAGACTATCAGAATTAGAAGGTAAGGATGCTTTCAAAGACCAACTACTCAGATATATATTAAGAACAAGAAGCAAACATGAAAAATGCTTCAATTAGTTGCTAGTTGACACAAAGAAGATTAATTTAAGATTAATTGGAATAGGTGAAAAATCAGAATACAGCACAAGGGGCATTATAAAAGCAACCAGTTTAGAGGATTAATGGCAGAACACATTTGAAACATACAGAAAGAATTAAACATACAGATAAGTGAGGTATATAGACACAAAACAGAACCACTTCACACCACTAAGTACTTAAGGCACTAGAAATTCACACAGGGTAAAAATCTTAAAAGAGTATAGCAAGAAGTAGTGAATCACTTACAAAAATAAACTAATTAGAATTACAGCAGACTTCTCAAGACTTTTCACAAACCTTAAGGACCAGAAGACTTGGAGCGAGGTGTTCTAAGCCTAAATAAAGTATTTCTATGACAAAGACAACATCAAGAAATTTAGCACTCAAAAACTTTTTTAAAGATATCTTATAAAAGCAAAATGAGCTAGCAATGTCAAAAATCTAATATAATGAATAAAACAGACTAGGTGAAGAGTTAATCAGAAAGGAGTGGTGAGAAAAGACATCAACATTAGGAAAATAGGCCAATGACAAGAATAAGTCAGTACATTTTCATAATAACTATCAATGTGAATTGTCTCAATTTCCCAATCATAAGACATGGATTGATGAAATGTATCAAGAACAAAAACTGAGCAACATGAAGTTTACAAGAAGCATGATTGATCCTTTAAAAAGCACACAGGTTAAAATCAAAGATTGGAAAACAATATTCCATAGAGTTGGAACACAGATAAGAGCAGGAGTAGTCATTCTAATATTAGGCAAAGGGGACTTCAAGCCAAAACTGTTCACAAGAGATAAAGAAGATCACTACATATTTGTTAGGAGAACAATTCAATAATAACAGATAACTGACTCAGGCATAGTGGCATGAACCAGTAATCCCAGCACACAGGAGGCTGAGACAGAAGGATTGCCTTGAGTTCAAGGCCAGCCTCAGCTGCAGTGTGAATTCAAGACCATCCTAAACAACATAATGAGACCTTGTCTTGAAAAAGAAAGAAAGAAAGAAGGAAAGAAAGAAAGACATAACTATTGTAAACTTACATGAATACAACACTAGTGTACCCGACTTCACAAAGAAACACTGCTGGACGTAAAAGACCAAATAAACATGAACATGATTATAGTGGGGGATCCCAAGATGCCACTGTTGTAGCTAGACAGAGCAACTAGACGAAAAAACAGAAAAGCAATATCAGTTGAGACACGCTTTTAAAACAATGAGCTGAATAGATATCTACAGAGTGTTTCACACATTTTTCTCAGCAGCACATGTGACTTTCTCCCAAACAGAATACATGGTAGCCCATGCTCAGATAATGCAAAATAATGAAAATTATTCAATTGCCCATTATCATATCATAGTGCAATGGAGCTAGAAATCAATGCAAATGAAATCACAGAAATTATGCAAACACATGGAAATTAAAAAGAGCCCTCTTAAAAAATCAATGGTTCACAGAATAAGAAATTAGAAAGTTACTAGAATCAAATGATAACATCAGCCCAACATACCAGAACCTATGGGACACAAAGAAAATAGTTGCAAGAGGAAAATTTGTAGTGGTGAATGCTCACATAATAAACGCCATGATTCTCTATCATCATTTTTATTCTTTTTAAATTCTTTTTGATGTTGTTGTTGTTCTGTTTTTAAAATTAAAAAAAGCAAAGCAATGAACCCAAAAATATACTGCTCATGCACCTCAAAATCTTAGGAAAACAAGAGCAATCTCAATTAAAACCCAGTAGAAGGAAGAGATTATGAAGGTTAGAGCAGAAACTAATGAAATTGAGATAAAAGTAATAAAAAGACAAGATCGGGCGCATTCAGAGTGGTATGGCTGGAGACAAAAAGTAATAAAAAGAATTAATGGAGTGAAGAACTGTTTTTTTAAAAGAATAAACAAAATAGACAAATCCTTAGCTAATCTTACCAAAGCACAGAAAAGACCCAAATCAATGAAATTATAAATGAAAAAGGTAAAATTAAAATGCACTCTGGCAAAATCCAGGTAACTTGTATTCTAGTAAAATGGAGAATTCAGAAAAATGGGAGAGATTAATAGATATACATGAACTATCAAGCTGTAAAAAAAGAAATCAGAATAACCCTGAATAATCCAGTATCAGACAATCTAGAAGTAATAAAATAAAACAACTACAAATTAAGAAAAGTCCAGGTCCCAACAGTTTCACTGTTGTATTCTACTCAGTTAGGGTGTGGGTATTAGGTTCAGTGTCAGGGTTTGAGATAACCACTGGGATGGAAGTACCTGTAATGGTTGAAACAGTGTGTCAATTTGTGAAGTTTAGACGTTTAACTAAGTGGTTCAGCAGGGTGCCAGGATCCTTATTTTGTAAAATGGTTGAAACAGTGTGTTAATTTGTGAAGTTTAGACGTTTAACTAAGTGGTTTAGCAGGGTGCCAGGATCCTTATTTTGTAAAGGATTCAGCCTGTGCAAGAAGAGGGCACAGAGGTGCTGTGAGTGCTACACCTGCCCAAGGGGATGATAGCCTGCTTACAATATAAGGTAGTAAAAGAGGCTTGCTCTTTCCCCTCCCCTTTTGCTCTTGCTGCATTTACTGTCTCCTGCTGCCTTGAAGTGTTGCCCCTGTGCCATGGCACCCTGCTTTGGTGCCAGCTGATTATGAACTAAAACCTCCACGAACTGCGAGCTAAACAAATCTCTTCTTCTTTAATTTTGGTGTTGGGTATTTTGTCTTAACAATGAGAGAAAAATCACCAAGATGGAATTAGGTACCAGAGAAGTGGGGTGGTTGCTGTAACTGTGCATGACCTTGCAGTTCAAGAGCCTTTGGGAATGCCTTGTGGGAAGAGTTTAGAAAGGTTTGGAGATGTCACATGAAAGAGTAGAGCTAGAACACCTTAGGCTGTACTGTACGAGAGATTCTAGACAGAGCTCAGAAGACCAGAAAACCGGCAAAGATCAGACTCAGGAGGTTTCTGCTAAGAAGCAGGACTACACTGGTTGTTGTACTCCAGATGATGTGTTATGGTTTGGCAGAAAGTTTCTCTCCATTTTGCTTCTGTCCAGAGACTTTGCCTGAGACTGAGATTAAGGGTGGCAGACTAAATAATATGGCAGAAGAAATTTCAAGGTAGTTAAATGTTGAGACAGTGGCACAGCTATTGTTGGGGGCTTTCAGCCAGATCTGTGTTGAGACTCAAGAGCAAAGAACCCAGTAGGATGATTTAAAATGTGTGTTTTGTCAAAAAGAAAACTCCAGTAAAGATTTGGACTCTGTGGACTACAAAGATAAAGCTGAGGAGATCTCCTTTGCTGAGAAGGAATAGAAGAATATAAAATGTGGCCTGAGGGCTTCACATGAAGCAGCAAGTCTCCACACTTTTCAGCCTCAGTACTACAAAAGTGAAAGATTTTGCTTTGAGGAGAAAGTCACAGAGCACCATGTTCCAGAATGACAACAGCATACAAACTTTGCTCCTCCAAATTGGATTCAGAGTACCCAGTGATCCAGGCACTGAATCACTACAGCCAAGAGAGATAAGCCTAGCAACTGCTCCAGCTGGCAGCAGATGCTGGCATCATCTATGTGGTGCTGGTTTTAGATGCATGCAGGATGCAAGAGTTATGGCATTTAAAAGGCTTCCACCTTGATTTCAGAAGGCCTGGGAAGTCAGGCAGTGTGACTCTGAGAGGGCAATACGTGAAGCTGTGAATGTGAAGCTGAAGGTGCAATGAAAAATCCAGAAGTTTGGAAAAGCCAGGAACGTGCATTATCTAAGGAAAGCTGCAAGGAGCGAAGAGCAGGCCTAAGACAGAAGCCATGAAAGCTATAACTACCAGAAGTGACATAGGGATGGAGCCATGCAAGCTCTTTGGCACTCACAGTGTGCCACAAATTGCCTCAGATGCTGGATATGTAATTATAGGACTTATATTTTCTTGCAAGATTTTGGACTTGTTTTGGTACCAATCCTTTGTATTCTCCTATTTGTAACTTTTGGAATGAAAACGTTTATCTTGTGCCATTGAATGTTGGAGGTGTTTAACTGTTCATTTGTACAGGGGCTTGCAGCTAAGAGTTTGCCTTGCATCTCAGAGGAGACTTGGGACTTGGACCTTTCAGCAATGCTGAAACTGTTAGGATTTTGGCAACTCTTGCAGGTGGACTAAATGCCTTTTGCATAAAAGGATGTGCATGAGTCTTTGGGGAACCATGAGTGAAACGTTATGGCTCTAATGTAATATAATGGTGATAGATTTAATAGTGGTTCCTAAGGATTGTTAAACTTGTTATAATGTTCAAGTTGTGAAATGATAAGAATATGAACGTCTTTGTATCTAGAAACTGGTTAAAAGAAATGTGTTTGGTTGCTAAGTTGACAAGGGCTGGATTGTAATGATGGATACATTGTGTCAATTTGAAAAATTTAGAAGTTTAGCTAAGGGACTCAGCAGGGAGCCAATTCCCTTCATAAACATCCTCAGCCTGTGCAAGAGGAGGGCAGGGACATGTAGTGAGTGCTATACCTGCCCTAGGGAATGGTAGTCTGCTTACAACATAAGGGAGGAAAACAGGCTTGCCCCCACTTTTGCTCTTGCTGCTTTTGCTGTCTTCTGCCACTTTGAAATGTTACCCCTGTGCTATGCCATCCTGCTTTGGAGCCAGCTGATTGTGGACCAAAACCTCCACAAACTGTGACCTAAATATTCCTTTTCTTCTTTAATTTTGGGTGTTGGGTGCTTTTTCACAGCAATGAGAGGAAAGTAACCAAGACAGTACCTGAGTTTTGGGGTGCAGATATGATGGTCAGCTTTAGGCTTAGGGATAGGGGTACTGTTGAAATATAAATAACTTAGTACTAGGGTATGGGTATAAGGAATAGGATTAGGGTAAGAGTTAGGAATATTGTGGTGAAAGTAGCCAAGAACTGGGATGTGGGTATTAAGGTTAGGGCAAGAATTAGAGTTGGGGATAGTGTTGGGTTGCAAATGGCTGAGTATTGGAGTATAAGTATTAGCATTAGGGTTAGAGATTGTGTTGGGGTATAAGAAGCAACTACTGGGGTGCATGTATTAGGCTTAGAGCTAGTGATAGTGCTGGTGTTATGGCTTGTGTCTGGATGTTCTCCAAAGCCTCACGTGGTCATACGTGGGGCTTTTCAGAGATGGCTGGATCTAAGGCGTGTGATGTTGGGATTAAATGATTGATATGGGATTAAGGGTGTATGATTACTAAATCAGTCCACTGATTGGTTTGGCATAATTTGGGGTGTGAATAATGAAAAGGCCCATTCTGGGTGCAGGTGGAACCACCCAAAAGGCAGGTAGCCTTTGTGGATATAAAAGGACAAGGAGAAGGCTGGCTGCTGCTGCATCTTTGCTATTTTGCTGCTTTGCTGTTTTCTGCCCACCATTAACTGTTTCTCCTCTGTAATACCACTCTTCCATACCACCATGCTTTGAAGCCAACCAACTGTGAGCTACAACAAACCCTTCCTCCTTTAACTGGGATGGGCTTGGGAATTTTGTCTCAGCAATAAGAAAAGTAGCTAAGATAATTGGGATGAAAGTGCATGAGTATCGAGGCATAGTTACAAGGGTTGTTGTTATGGTTAGGGAAAGTGTTGCAGTGAAATTACCCAAGTGTTGGGGTGTAGGTATGAAGATTAAGGTTAGAGTTAAGGTTATGGTTAGGGTTAAAGATAGTGTTGAAAAGCAAGTACCTGAGTACTGGGGTATGTGTATTAGTGTTGGGGTTAGGGTTACGGTTAGAGAGAGTGTTCGGGTACAATTACCCAAGGATTGAGGTGCAGGTATTAGTGTTAAGGTTAAGGTTAAGGTTAGTGTTAGGGATACTGTTGGGGTACAAATGCCTGAGCATAGGGGTGCCTTTGTCAGAGTTAAGATTAGGGATAATGTTGAGGTGAAAGTACCTGAGTATCGGGGAAGTCTGTCACAGGGTTAGGGCTAGTGTTAGTGTGCAAGTGCCCAAGTACTGGGGTGCAAATGTTAGAGTTGAGATTAGTATTGAGTTTACAGAAATTATTGGGTTGCATGAACACAAGAATTGTGGTTCAAATATTAGAATCATAATTAGGGTTAGGAATAGTGCTGGGGTGCCAGTACTCAAAGATTAGGGTGTATGTATTAAGGTTAGCATTAGATTGAGGGTTGGGGTAGTGTCAGTATGTAAGTATGCATGTATTGGGGTGCAAATTTTGGCTTATGGTTAGGGTTAGGCTTCAAATAGTGTTGTGTTGCAAGTACTCAAGGATTTGGGTGTAGATATTGGGGTAAGAGTTAGGGTTATAGCTAGGGGTTGTGTTGAGATGCAAGTGCACAGGTTTGGGGTGTGGGTATTTGAGTTAGGTTAGGTTAGGTATATTGTTTGGGTGCAAGTACATGAGTATTGGGGTACAGGTATTAGGGCTAGGGTTAGGGATAATGTTAGGGATAGAATTCAGGTGAGAGTAACTAAGTATGGGAGTGTGGTTTTTAGGTTTAGGCTTATGGTTATGGTTAGGGTTTGCACTGGGGTGCAAGTGCCCAAGAATTGGGGTGTTGATATTAGGGTTAGGGTTGGGGCTATGGTTACTGATAGTATGAAAGTACCTGAGAATTGTGGTGTAGGTATTAGGGTAAGGGTTAAGGTTTGTATTAGGAATAATGCTGGACTGCAGATACCCTTGTGTTGGGGTGTATTAGGTTTAGGCTTAGGGTTAGAAACACTGTTGAGTTGCAAGTACCCAAATATCGTAGTGCAGGTATTAGTATTAGGTTTAGGGTTAGGGATAGTGTTATGGTTCATGTACTGAAGTATTGACATGTGGGAATTAGGATCACGGTTAGTTTTAGGTTTAATGATAGTGTTGGGCTACAGGTATCTGAGTATTGGGGTACAGGTATTGGGGTTAGAGTTATGAGTAGTGTTAAGGATAGTGTTGGCATGCAAGTTCACTAGTACTGGGGTACAAGTATTTGGGTCATATTTTGGTCAAGGATAGTGTTGTGGTGAAACTGCCCACATACTGGGGTGTGGGTGTTAGTGTTATAGTTAGCGCTGGAGTTAGTGTTATGGACAATGCAGGAATAAATGTACACAAATGTTGGTGTGCAGATATTAATGTTAGGGTTAGAATTTCAGTTAGGTATAGTGTTTGAGTCTAAGTACTTAAGTATTAGATGTGCATATCGGGGTTAGGGTCACTGATAGCGATAGTGCTCAGGTTTAAGTGCCTGAGTTTTGGGGTGTGTGTATTAGGGTAAAATTTAGGGTTAGAGAGAGTGTTGGGGTGCAAGTTCTAGAGTATTGGAATTCAGTGATTAGGATTAGGAATAGTTTTGAGGTACAAGTAATTCAGTACTGACGTGTAAATATTAGAGTTAGAATTAGGAATAGGGTTAGGGTTAGGGATAGTGTTGGTCTGCAAGTGCTCTAGTATTTGGGTGCAGTTATCAAGGTTAGGTTTAGGGTAATATTTAGGGTTAGTTTTAGAAGGTTAGAGTTATGGTTAGGGTTAGCTTTAGAGTAGAAGATAGAGTTGGGGTGCAAGTGCCCAAATATTGGTGTGTGGGTATTAGGGATAGGGTTATGGTTATAGTTAGGGTTGGTGTTGGGGTGCAAATAGCCAAACAGTGTGGTGCCCATAATAGAGTTAGCTTTAGAGTCAGTTGTAAGGACAGGGTGAGAGCACAAGTACCCCAATATTGGGTTGTGAGTGTTAGGCTTAGAGCTATGGTTAAGAATAGTTTTGGGGTGCAAGTACCCTGTATTGGGGTTTGGCTATTAGGTTTAGGGTAAAGGATAGTATGGTGTGCAAGTATCTGAATGTTGTAGTGTAGGTATTAGTGTCATGTTTAGGGTTAAAACAGGGATAGTGTTGGGGTATAAGTACCCAAGTATTTAAGTGTGTGTTTTAGTCTTAGAATAAGGGTTAGGGATAGTGTTGGGGGTACAGTACATGAATATTTGGCACTTGGTGTTAGGGTTCTGGTTAAGGATAGGGTTGGGCTTTAAGTGTCCAAGTATTGAGTTTCAGGTATTAGGGTTAGGGTTAGAGGTAATGTTGAGATGAAAGTATCCAAGTATTTGTGTGTACATATAAAATGGTTGATAGATTGTGTCAATTTGAGAAATTTAGAAGTGACTCAGCAGGGGGCAGGGTTCTTGTTTTGTAAATACCCTCATCCTGTGCAAGAAGAGGGCAGGGAGATGGTGTGAGTGCTACACCTGCCCTGGGGGTGTGTGGCCTGGTTATAATGTAAGGGGAGAAAATGCTTGCTCTTCCCCACCTTTTGTTCTTGCTGATTTTGTTGTCTTCTGCTGCCTTGAACTGTTGCCCCTGTGCCATGCCATCCTGCCTTGGGGTCAGCTGATTACTCACTGCAACCTCCACAAACTGTGAACTAAATAAACCTTTCCTTCCTTAATTTTGGGTGTCAGGTATTCTGTACCACCAACGAGAGAAAAGTAGCCAAGAAAACATACTAGGATGAGGGTTAGGGTTAGGTTTAGGTAAAGGGCTGGGGTGAAATTACCCAAGTCTTGGGGTGTGAGTATTATGATTTGGATTAGGATTAGTTAAGGATATTGTTGGGATACAAGTGTCCAAGTATTAGAATGCAGGTATTAGATTTAGTGATAGGGTTAGGTTAGTTTTAGGGATATTGTTGGGGTTCAAGTACCCAAGAATTTAGTGATAAGGTTAGGTTAGTGTTATGGATATTGCAGGGGTTCAAGTACCTGAATACCCAAGGTCGTGGATATTAAGGTTTTGATTAAGATTAGGGCTAGAATCAGGATTAGAGATGGTGTTGGTATGTAAATACCTGCATATTGGGGTGTGGGTATTACTGTTAGAATTAAGATTGGGGTCAGTGTATGGGATAGTGTTTAGGTAGAAATACCCAAGTATTGGAATGCCAGTATTAGAGTAAGAGTTAGCATTAGGAATAGGGATAGTGTTAAGATGCAAGTGTATGCATCTTAGGATGCACCTTAGGATTAGGGTTAGAGTGAGGCATAGTGTTTGAGTTCAGACATCTGAGGATTGGTTGTCAAATTGACAAGGGGTGGATTGTTACGGTTGTTTTTGCTCTTGTTGCTTCGCTGTCTTCTGCCACCTTGAAGTGTTGTGCCTGTGCCATGCCACCCTGTCTTGGAGCCAGCTAATTATGACTGAAACCTCCCCAAACTGTGATATAAATAAACCTTTTCCTTCTTAATTTTGGGTGTTGGGTATTTTGTCTCAGTAGTGAGAGAAAAGTAACCAAGACACAAAGTATTGCTGTGTGGATATTAGATCTAGGATTAGGGTTAGAGACTGTGTAGTAGTGCAGTACCTGAGTATTGGGTTGTGTGTTTTATGATTATATTTAAGTTTAGTGTTCTGTCAGGTTTGGGGATAGTGTTAAGTTGCAAGTATCCAAAAACTGGGTTTTGGGGATTATGGCTGGGTTAGGGTTAGGGATAGTGGTGGGATAAAAGTACTTGAGTATTTAGGTGTAGGTGCCATAAGTAAGCTTAGGTTTATGGTTAGTATTGTGTTGCGAGTACCTAAGTATTGGGGTGTGGGTATTAGGATGAGGGTTAGCATTAGGGTTAGAAATAGTGTTAAGATGCAAGTAACTAAATATTAAAATGCCTACATTGGAGTTAATGTTAGGGTTAGGATTAGGAATATTATATGGGTGTAATTACCAGAGTATCAGGGTGTGAGTAATATGGTTTGAGTAATATAGGAGTAGGGTTGGGGTGCAATTATTTGAGTATTGGGGTCCAGTGTTAGGCTTAAGTTTAGGTTTCATGTTATGGTTAGTGTTATTAAGAAGTTACCTGAGTGTTTTGTGCAAGTATTAGAAGTAGTACTGGAGTTTAGGGATAGCAGCAGCATGCAAGTACCAAGTATTTGATTGCCAGTATATGGGTTAAGGTTAGTGTTAGGGTTAGGGATAGTTTTGGTCTATAAGTGCCTGCATATTTGGGTGTGGGTATTAGGCTTAGCACTAGGTTTAGGGCTAACATTAGGCATAAGGTTGTGATGCATTATGCAAGCATTGAGGTGCAAGAATTAGAGTCGGTTTAGGGTTGGGGATAGTGTTGGGGTTCAAGTACCCAATTCATGGAGTGTGAGTGTTAAGGTTAGAGTTAGTTTTAGGTTTAGGGTTAAGGAAATTGTTGGGGTGAAAGTAATCAAGTGTGGGGGTTTATATATTCATATTTGGTTTAGGCCTAAGAAGAGTGTGGCATGCAAGTACCCATTAATTAGGGTGTGGGTATGTTGTAGTCAGGAGTTTGCGAGGGAAAAGATTTAATATAGGACACAGAATTTATAGGATTATTTTATAATATCCACCCAAAAAGTGAAATGCAGAAGAGTGAAGGACATCTGTCCATGCACTAGAGACCCAAAGAATCCAGTTGAGGGCCTTATCCCACAGCAATGACCTACATGAGTCCAGCTGAATACCCAGAGCCCATGACAATGTCCACCTTGAGTCTAACTGGAGGCCTGAAAGTATGTATTTAGGATCTGCACTGGGAAGGCCCACAGATCAGTGGTGGGAGCTATAAAGTCTGTGCCAATGGGCATGAAAGATCTGTACCAGCAGGCTGAGGGATCTGCAATGGAGCTAGGAAGTGACGATGCTCAAGGTAAGGACCAGAGCTCCCCTGAAAAGAACCACAGCCATTCTCAGCAACAGTGAGGACTCAAGCTCCTTTGATGATAACAACTGACTTCTTATTAAGAAAACCAGTGTGACAAGTTTCTCCAGGAGAATCAGCAGCACACCATCTTCCCCTTCAGTTCTACTATTGTGCTCTTGGCAACAATTCTCAGTGGGCCTTCCACACCCAGAACCATGCTGATTCAATTCAACTGGGTATTACAAGTCGATCATTAGTTATTCCACCACAAATATTAAACCTAATACTTGGACTCCAATACTTAGATACTTACAAACCAATGCTATTTCCACATTGTCTGGAGTCCAACAAGCAGTGTAGTCCTTCCCAGCACAAACCTCCGGAGTAGGATATTTACTGGCTTTCTGGTCTTCTGAGCTCTGACCAGAATCTCCCACACAGAACACACTAAGCCTTTCCAGTGCTACTGTTTCTGGTGACATCTCTGAACCTTTCCAAACTTCCCACAAGTCATTTCCAAAGGCTCTTGAACCACATGGTCAGGTTTAGTCAGAGCAACAACTCCATTCCACTGGTATCAAATTCTGTCTTGATTACTTTTCTCTCATTTCTGAGACAAATTACCAGACACCCAAATTGGAAGAAGGAAAGGTTTACTTAGCTTACAGTTTTTGGAGGTTTTAGTCCATACTCAACTGGCTCCAAGGCAGCATGGTGTACTGAGGGGCAACATTTTCTGGTGGCTGTAGCAGAAGACAACAAAGCGATAAGCACAAAAGCCAAAAGGGAGGAGCAAGCTGCTTTCCCTCCCTTATATTGTATGCAGGCTATCTGCCCCAGGTCAGGTGTAGCACTGACATCACCAATCCCAGCACTAGACAATGAAACAATCACGAACTATAGATTCAGCTGCCTTCATGACTGCATGAGGCTTTGGGGGACATTCAGACACAAACCATGACACCAATCCTAATAATAATACCTCAACCCCATACATGGTACTTGCCCAACCACACTATCTATCGTTCTAACCCAAACTGTAATACTAACCCGAATCCCTAATACCTGCACCTCGGTGCTCATGAATGTTGTCCTTAACACTACCTCTATCACTAACCTGAGCCTTAAAAAGCCCAGCACTCTCCCTAACTCTAATGCTGACACTAAAGCCTACCCCTCATCATTCTCTCTAACCTTAATCCTGACTCTTGTACCTCAGTACTCAGAATTTACATTCCAGCACTATCACTAACCCTAATCATTTTTGTGTGTGTGTGTGTGGGGGGAGGGTTTGAGACAGAGTCTCAGTGTATAGTTCAGTCTGTTCCTGGACTCGCTATGTAGCCCAGGGTGGCCTTGAACTTGCAGCAATCCTCTTGCCTCAGTCTCTTGAGTGCTGGGATTACAGGTGTGAGCCGCTGTGCCTACCTCTTAACCCTAATCTTGATACCAGTCCTAATAACTACATGCCAATACTCAGGCACTTATACCACAATGCTGTTCCTAACCTTAATTCTAAACCTAACCCTAACCCAAACCCTAACCCTAACCCTAACAGTCACACCTCAATACTCAGATACTCATACCCCGACACTATCCTAATACTGATTATAACCCTAACTCTAACCCTAATAGCCTCACCCAAATACTAAGGCACTTGCACCTCAACACTGTCCATACCCTAACTCTAACACTAAATCTAATGCCCACACCCCAATATTTAGGTGATTGCATGGTAACACTATCCTTAAACCTAACACTAATACTAACTCTAACCCTAGTAATCACACCTCAATACTTGGGGCAGTCTTCTGCCTCAGCCTTCTGAGTGCTGAAATTATAGGAGTACACATTCATACCTGGCCTAGATTTCCACTTTAAAACAGAACACTTTGGTGTTATTCAAACACTTTTAAGATTTGAAAGTACAGCAACTTTTAATTACTTGTGACAAACAATTAATTGGCAGAAGGCAAAGTTGAAATTTACTAACTGATTAATTATCTTTTAAATTTCACTGGCACTAGACATCAGAACCAGGCCCTTGAGAATACTATCCACATATTCTACCACTGAGATACATTCCCAGTTTCTGATTTTCAATACAAACTTTTAAACAAAAACATGGAAATGAAAAATGAGTGTTGATTGGATCTGCAAAGTTTTGTGAAATATCTTTTTTTTGTTAACCAAGTATCAAAGTAGGTTGAATTTATAACTTGACTTTTGTATTGTTGTATCAAGAAAATCCAAAAATTTTTAAAAATCTTATGCTTATTCACTTAGCACTCAAAAATAGTGTAATTACTAGTAAGAACAAAGAGTATTTCTCATATCCAATGAAACAAAGTAAACTGATTTTAAATTATTTCTTCTTTATATCCTGCTATGAAATGCTTATGTATACTTTATTACAGAAATAATTTGTAAACACACACACATATATATTATAAACACACACACACACACACACACACACACATATATATATATATATATATCTTCTTGAACAAATAGCTCAAACCGTTCAGGTTCTTATATTCTCATCTGTAAAATGAATGACTTTGATTATGTAAGCTAATTGATTTACTTGAAAATTCTTTGCATAATTATCCTCCTAGAGATTTTTTTTGGCCTGTACATCTATATTTTAAAAGTGATGGGACTTCTTTCATATAATTAAGACATGTAAAACTAGCAGTTTCATTGAAAGTCATAAAGCTCATTTTTCCTGGCCTGAGGTTAATCCCAAGTAACATGGTTATCCTTTAAGGTAAAAATTGACTTCTTTTCAATTGGAGAACATTAGAGACAAGGCCACTTGACCAGATGTTGCCTCTATAAGGGAGGATTAAGAGGAAGACATTAGAACAGTGGAGACTTGAGAATAAAAATACGATAAATAAAACACATGAGAAAGAACAGGTGCTTTCATTTTGCAGAAACAAATGATAGACCTTGGTGAAAAGTTGGATATATAAGGGATTATAATGGATTAAATATTTGTGTCCCTCCAAATTTGCATAAATTTGGTTAGATATCTAGATGTAGACCTTGTGGATACAGAGGACAGACTAAAATGGTACTTTAATGCAAAGATGTATAAATATGGACTATAATTACAGCAGTTATAAATAAGGAAACAGCTTATAAATAAGGAAATATTAGCAAACATATTAGTATGTTTACATTGTTTAAATTTTGGAAACATAAACATATTGTTTGTTTGATTTTTCATGCATGTGATTCTGGATATCAAACTCAAGGCCTTGTGCATGTCAGGCAAGCATTTGATCACTGATCTGCACCTCCTTGCCTATAATCTTTAATGTAATTATGGATGAGTTTTATCCTAGGTTACCTTTTTAAGTATCTTGTAAAATACAAAATGCGTATGCTCAATTTATAACTAGAAAAATAGAAATTTTACACATGCGAAACTGCTTCTTATTTTTAGGTGGAACATGCCAGTGTTTTTGGTCACTCTTGAAAGTGCTCATAATATATATTGAGCTGACTTTTGAATAAATCCTGGATTATTTTTCCCTTGTTTCAAAGACTAAGAAAAAATTGATTTCTTCTAAATTTCCACTAGGTGGTGCTACAATGGAAGCAATCTCGCGCTCTCTCTCCCCTCCCTTCTCTGTCCTCTCTGTCTCTCTTTCCACTAGTTCACAAGCTTTTGATCCTGTTTTAAAGTTCCAGGTGTCATTCATTTCCTCTACTCAATCTCTTCAATGAATCGCTACTGGATAATGAAAATAGATCGCCTCACTGAAAATCTAGTGTTGATTTAATACACTACTGACACCTGTTAAATATTATAGAAAATTAATTGACTTACCCTAAATGACAGCATAAGCACTGTTTTGTTATAAACATTTAATAGAATGTACCTAACCCTTATAACTGTGAGGTCTGTGAAAATAAATGAAGACATGTGTACCACAGTTTGAGTCACTAACTTATAACATATTACATTTTAAGACAAAAGACCAGAAGAAAATATATTTGGATGTTGTGACCATCTCTAGATCAGACGAGATCAGGTGCGTTCAGGTTGGTATATCCATAGACACCATCTCTAGAAAGCAGGATTGTTTTCTTAATAATTTTGTTTTCCTCAAATTTTCTGATATAAGCATGATTCAGTTTTGTTTTGTTTTGCTTTGCTTTGCAGTACTGGGGGTAGAATGAAAAACTTCCCATGCTACATCTCATATTAAAATTTAATATGTAACTCATGCACTACCACTGAATTATATCGCTAGCCTTTTTTAAAATTTGTATTTTGAGATGGAGACTTGCTAAGCTGCCCAGGCTAACCTTCAATCTGTGATCCTCCTACCTCACCCGCGAAAGTAGCTGAGATTACAAACCTACACCACCATTCCCATTGCATTACTTTTCTTAACCCCTCCCCCAAAAAAAGATATATTACATGAAAAGGAAATAAAGGTTGGTCATATTTGTATCATTTTCTTTTTAAAATTTAAATTTTTTTTTAAAAACTCAGGTCCAATTAAACTTCCAGGAAATTATATCCATTTTTTCTTTAAGAGGCTTTGCATTGTCTCAAAACAAAAAAATGCCCACACCTCTCATCAAGGTATTCTGAGCTCCTGTCGCCAGCCTGGCCTCCTGTATGTCATCTGCCCCTTTGCTCTCAGTCTTACGCCCTCCTGCCCCTTCTCCATTTAGATTGTATTCTGGAGTGAAAACATTGTAAACTGTGTTTCTGAGACTCCCTTGCCAACTGGCTTCTAGTCAGTTCCCAAGGTGGAATATATTCTGCAATAAGAATATGTGAATATTATTGCAACAGCAGTAGCAGCTGTCACCACAAGTTATGGAAGTGTGTTTGAACTAGTAGACTTCTACTGAGCGGTGCAGACTCTTCTTCAATCCCAACTTTAGCACTTAGACCCAGCTCCGAAGTCCTAGTGCCTGCTTAAGGCCTCTTCTCTAGGATCCATGTAGTACCTTGTTGCACCTCCTCCACCTTTTAGTAAATCCATCAACAGCTGAAGTACTTCTCTGTGTTCCCAGCGACAGCCCAGGGGACACCTCCTCCAGAGTTCTAGTCTCTGATGACACCAACTCTTTCATTATTCTCCCAGTTTATAGGTGGTTAAGTGTTTTTTAAAATTACTAATCCTGGATTTCACTATTGTGGTCTTATTCTCTCAGTCTTTTCAACACCTGTATAAACAAAAAACTGTATTAACTTCCCTTACTATAAGTGCCTAATGTTTATTTTCCTGACTCACTACTGTCATCACATATCACAACTTAAATTCTATTGATCAGAATTCAATCACATATCCCACCCAACTGCAAGAGGAGGATACACTGGGAAATGCAGTCCAGCTGCTTGTACAGAGGTAAGGTGATACCTATAGTCTTTTACACACTGCTTAACAGGGCACAAGAAGTTAACCATAATTCAAAGCTAGACAATTAGGAGACTTAAAAAAATCTAATCATTTAAAGAAAATCTAGGTGTATATAATCAAATACCTGAGATGAGCTGATTGTCAAATTGGGCATTGATATGCACTTATTAAATTATCATACTCTATAAATATATGCACTAAAAAGGTAAAGATCATATTGACCTATAATTTCAGCACTCAGGAGGCTGAGACAGGAGGATCACTACAAGTTCAAAGCCACATACTGAGTTGAAAGCCAACCTGAACTACATAGTGAGACTCTGTCTTAAACACAGCAATGACAAAAGATAAAATTTTTAAAATAAAGAAATAAATTCAACCCTGAGTATCCCAGAAGTTAAGGCATATAAAAATATATTTTTAGAAAGTGTGTTGGCCAGCCCAAGTACAATCTGTCCCCAAATAAAACAAGAATTACTTATCACATTGACTACTATATATTAAATATTGAAATAATGCATACAAATAATTTTAATCTAGGGGAGACTGGAAGATGGCATACTAGAGATAACTTGGATCCATGAATGTTTTGGATAATCTTTCAAAACCAGTAGGTATATAGCTCTGATAAGAGATGGAAATTCATGAAAACTGATATGATCAGAACTAGAGAGTAAAAGTAATCAGGTGGTTGAGTCCAGAAACATTGATAATTAGAAAGAAAAGTGAATAAATTTAACAACACAGCCAGGCACCAAATGAGGGGCAGCTTGAGGGTTCCCCTCCCATGCAGTTGTCAAAAGAAAGAGGTAGTGCTCTCCTGAAAGTACCTCCAACTCAGGATGTGGAAACACCTTGTACAGACAGGAGATCTGACTCTGGCACGTGATCAGAGGTGAAAATGATAAATCTCATGCTGCGCTCCAGGATATTGGTAGGATAAGACTGGGAACCTATGTTAAAACTCCTTTTGATTTATTCTTTGCCTCATTGGAAGGGATTAGGGAAAAATTAAGGTGAGAATTTATTTTGAGTGCCTCCCTTTTCCTGGGCACATTACATCTTCATATTTAATATATCTTCAAGGTGGAGATTTCACTGCATGCCAGAGAGGAGGTGGTTATTGGCCCTGTTCTTTAGAGTGAGATCAGGAATGAGGGGACTGTGACACAGTAGAGTGCAGACTCGATGTGGGAAAGAGATTGTATCTCATTTCCGGGGAACAGAAGAAAGAGTAGAAAGTAATTCTTCTGTGCTGAAGGCCAGAACAGCACAGAAACAAAGTAGACAGGTGGCAGGAAGTAGATTTAAGGAGCAGTGTTGGTTTACAGCATGGATCTAATTTACCACAAGGCACAGACTTGTGTCATGTGGTGCAGAAGATTGAAGAGGAGTGGTGCATACGGAAAGTTTGGCATGATGCACTTAGCTGGAGTGGCACAGAAAGAAGAGACATAAGTAGCCACAGGGGTTATTGTGGAAGAAAGGGGAATTAGATCAGGGAAGTCTTTCAGAGAATAGGCAGAAAGCTGAGCACTAGACCAATACCTTTGATCCCACTCTCCTTCTGATACAATTGACAGTGTCTAGTCATGAGACAGAAACAAAAAACAAAAAGCAAAAAATTTCAGCTACTTATACCCACAGGAACACAGTTCTGCCTGCAGAGGGAATGAGAAGCAATTTTGGTGTTCCACCTGAACTTCCAGCCCCTTAAGTCCCTCCCTGGTAGACAAGAGTATAAGTAGGGAATCAGCTCAAGCACAGACTGACATACCCAACATCACAGTCATAACCACAGTGTCCTGGATCACCCCCTCCCCACTCTCAAGTACTACAAGACGAAGTCTCCCTATTTTTTAACTAAGGGGAAAAAGCATTTGGATAAAATACTGACTACAGTATAGATTGGATTGGAAAGACTCTTCTGTTGTTTTTCCCCTTTAATGTGTTATTGCTTTTTGAAAGAATCAGTGAGGGGGTGCAGCAGTTGTGTACTAGTAAAAGAGTAGGAATCTCAGTTATTTTACCATACAAGGTTTTCCTATGCCAAGTGTTTTCTGCTCCCCCACACTTTTTCTCTCTTTCATCTGGTAGTGCTTTTAACAAGAGTTAGTGGTTCTTCAGCGTGTTATCAGGTATGTAAGACTGAGAGTTAGTGCCTTTATCTCTATCATTCTTTACCTTGTCACATTAGGTTCTCCTACATCAAGGTTTGTTTTACAAGATTAACTAATGAATGTTTTCGGCTTGGTCATAAATCTAACAGAGCCTCTGCTCTCCTCACCATGCTACAATTTAGTTTTCCCTTTACTTATTTTCCCTCTTCTTCCCTCTTAAACCCTTCCTGCCTCTCATCTACATTTACATGACACAGATGCTACCAGAATTCTGCATTTTAAAAATTACTTGTAATTTAATTTTTAAGTTATTTTTCCTTCTTTTGCTTTTTTGTCTTTCCTTTCTTTTCCCCTTAGAATATATATGTGAAGTGTTTGTATATAGGAAATGTTGATAAGAATTAATTATTGATTAGGTTATATAGTCTCTTATTTACATGTCAGGCTAATCATCACCAAAAACTGTGTTTGGAAGATTCAACACAAGCTATCTACCAGCATATCAATTGGTTCCAATCTTCTTACAGCTTCATTCAGCCTTCAGTTATATTTTCCTCCCTCTTCTGTCTTTTTCCTGCTCCTGCAAATAACTTTTCAAACTTTCTATCCCTTTTCCTCAATTCTAGCTGTAAAAATATTATCATTAAAGTCCTATTTATTTTCTTTCATTCAGGTCCTCTTTTCTCCCTTTTCTCTCCTTTCTGAAATATTTTCTTCTTTTTCTTCTTGCTTTTTCTTCCCCATCCTCTAAATTCCAACCTACTTTTTATCAGTACTAGTTCATTGTCTTCCTGTTTATTGAAAACAAATAAATTTTTAAAACAATTTAAAGTGTATATTGGTATATGGTTGGCTCTATAGATGCTGCCATAGGTGATGGTGGTTCTATCCTTGCAGTGCAATTATCAGGACTGATCCTAGTATGTAGAGTAGGCTGAATATGTGTATGAACATCAAAACATAATCAAAGCCAAGGTCATGTCACAACAAACCATTCACTAACTAATGAGATCTCCGTAGTAGTGATGAGGGTTTTCTACCCTAACTGATCTACAACCCCAAACACAAAACACTATACATATGAGAAAAAAGGGAACAAGATGCCTCTAAAAATCTTAACTACCCAAAAGCTACTCTTGCAAGTATAGAAAGCAAGGGAATTCCTGACAAAGAGAGCACAAAATAGTGAAAATGTTTGAAGAGAGCAAATAAGAGACAAATGTATGAAAAAAAATCACTAACCTGTTCAATGAGCTCAGAGAATGTAAGTAGGCAGATAAAAGATTCAAATATGAAGCTGATAAATGAGCTTATGTAATATACAAATGAACAACTGATTGAATTAAGGAAGATTATATAGGATATGAATGATCAGTTTAATAAAGAATTAGAGATTAAAAAAGAAACTCAACAGAAATCCCGGAAATAAAAAGCACAAATGAAAGTTATGCCAATAGATGTGACCAATCAGAGGAGAAAATACCAGAATTTGAGAAGAAGAATGAAGTACATTACCTATTCAGTTATACTCTAAAAACAATAAGCAATAAGAGCTTGATTTAAGAGTGCCTAGATAACTCTTAGAGAGCAAATCTAAGAATTGTAGGTATCAAGGAATGACTGGAGAAGGAAAATAAAAGCACAGAAAATGTATTCATTGAAATATTGCAAAAAATTTTCCAAAGCTAGAAATTGAGATGGATATGTGGACAAATGAGGAATTTAGAAACTCAAATAAATCACAACCAGAAAAGAATTTCTGTGGCACATCCCAGAAATTCAGAACAAAGAGAGAATAGACTAAATATTAGAACATAAAACATACTTAAATAAATATAAAAAAATTCAATCCCTTGCATCCTATTAAATCATAATGGAAAGTAGAAAGCAACAGCAAACTAAACCAAAGCAAATATGCAAAAACTTGAAGCTTAAATAATACACACTTCAATAGTCAGTGGGTCACAGATGAAAGGAGGAAAGAAATTAAAAAGTTCCTAGAATCAAATGGCAGTGGCAGTACAACTTACCAAGACCTATGGGGTACAGTGAAAGAAGTTCTAAGAGGAATGTTTATATCTGTAAGTGCCTACATGGAAAAATAGAAAAATTCCAAATAAATAAACAGATGATCTATCTCAAATTCGTGAAAAAAAGCAATCCAAACCCCAAATTTTTAGAAGAAATTATAAAAATAAGAGCAGAAATCAATGAAATTAAGACTAAAAACACAAAGAATCAATGAATCAAAAAGGTAATTGTTTGAAAGGATAAAAGAGATAAACAAACCATAAGGCAAACATCCTGAAAGAAGGAAAATGAAAGAATTATGTCAATTTAAGTAGAAATAAAAAAGCTGAAATCACAGCAGACATTGCTGAAGTCCAAGGATTATAAGAAACTATTTCAAAAACTTATATTTCAATGAATAGGGAAATTTAGAAAAATAGATAAATTCCTAGATTTGTATGACTTATCAAATTGCACCAAGAATATATGAAACATAAATAATTAATATCAGGCAATGAAATCAAGACAGTAATAAAGTCTCCACCATCTAAGAAAAACCCAGGACCTGATAGACTCACCACTGAATTTTACTAGAACTTCAGAGAAATAATGCCACTACTCAAACACTTCCATAAAATTTGAAGAGAAGAAACACTGCCTTAGGTATTGATTCCAAAACATGACAAGGACTTTAACAGAGAGAGAGAGAGAGAGAGAGAGAGAAGAGAAAGAATTAAGAAAATAGAAAGAAAGAAAGAAAGAAAGAAAAAGAAACAAAGAAAGATAGAAAGACTATAGGCTAAGAGAGTTAATGAACACAGATAGAGAGTCATCCAGGAACCCATAGTGAAGCCTGCTGGGACTGGGAAGCTGTGTCCAGTGACCTGTCCACACCTGAACACCATCTCTGAGGCCTATGGGGACTGGGAGTTTGTGCATAGCAACCTGCAGTCATCCAGGAACACTCAGTGAGGCCAGTGGGGATTAAAAGTCTACACCCAGAGGCCCACAGTCATCCAGGAACCCTTGGTGAGGCCTGCAGGGACTGCAAGTCTGCACCCAGCAACCTGCCCATACCTGGGAACCATCTCTGAAGACTACAGGGACTGGAAGTCTACTCTCAGTGACCTGGAGTCATCTGAGAACACACAGTAAGGCCTACAAGGACTGGGAAGCTGCACCCAGTGACCCATCTACACCCAGAAACCATCTCTGAAGTCCCTAGGTACTGGGAATCTGAACACAGAGATCCACAGCCATCAGCAACCCTCAGTGAGGTCCACTGCCAGACAGGCTGTCAGTGAAGGAAGCAACTAGGACTTGATATCCAGTTGATCTGAAAGAATTTGTGTGTGAGTGTATGTATGTGTGTATGTGTGTGTGTACTAGGGATCAAACTCACAGCCTTGCACCTGCCAGGCAGGCATTTATGCCTCTGAGCTAAATCCCTGGGCCCAGCTGATTTGGAGGAACACAGGAAAATGAAAGAACAAAATGCAATCTCAAACCTCCCGCCCGTCCAGATCAAGTACAGGAGATACAGACATGGATTAAATTTGAAATCACACACTTGAAATTTCGGAAATGATAGCAATGGAAGTAAAGAAACAACTCCAGGGAGCTGTAAAGAAAATCAGATGAGAAATAACCTCTCAGGTAAAAATAGAAATAATAAACGTAATGAAAAAATTGATTATTATCTCCAAAGAAGACACGGATTAAAAAAAATAGAAGAGCATAAGAGAATGATGGAAACCTTGAATAAACAATACAGGAAACAATTAGAATATACGAAACAGATTCAAGGAGATATTTAACTCTATAGAATTATGGTTGAATTCTTTCCTACAGCTAGGATACTTTGCCTTCCTCCTACTTTCTCCATCCTGTACTGCATAGCAGAAGACTTTGAAAAACACTTTTTCTATCCCACTGTGTTATGGTGTCTGTCCAAATGCTCCCCAACAAGCCTCATATAATCATGGACATGGCTGAGTTTGGCATTTGTGATTGGTTTGTTGCCTGGCGCTGGGATTGGTAGTGTGAGTGCTGCACCCGCCCAGGGGTGGAGCCAGCATACAGTGTAAGGGCAGGAAGAAGGGATGGCTCTCTCTCTTGCCTGGTTTGTGCTTTGCTGTTTGTGGCCACCATTAATGACTGCCCCCACTCTTATCGTCCTGCCTTGCAGCCAGCTGAGTATGGACTGAAACCCCCCAAAACTGTAGGAAATAAACTATTCCTTCCTTCATTTTGGGAGTCAGATATTTTGTCTCAACAATGAGAAAAAAAGTAACCAAGACACACCCCCAGTATTACTTGGTTCTCATCACCCCCAAGCCCTGAATAATTAATTCTACAAAATTGCTCTAGATCATTTTTACCACTAGAGGTGACATAGTTATCTCACTTAGTGCATATCAGCTGTTGATCAATACTTGGGGTGTCATGATGCTTGCACTATAACCATGGACTTCTTTACTAGGCTAAAGATAGATTCAAAATTGAGTCTCATGGTATAATCTCAACTTTTTCTGATAGATTCCACTATAACTGATTAGCTTATTACTACTGCAGCTGATCTGATTGTATGGGAATACTCCTAACTCAGTGGACAATTTCGTGCCAGTCAATCTGTCTGTCAATTTCATCATCACACCCACGGAAAGAGATAGCAAGACTTCCTAATTCAAGAACTCAGACTGACTCAGACTGCCAGAATTCCTGCAATGTGGTGGAAATAAGTCATGAGTCTGAGTTAGTTTCAGTATTGCAGTGAAATGATTAGAGGAATTATTGGGGTGTAAGCATTCAGGCTCTCTGGCAAAGATGCTACATATGAATCACATATGCATTGTCTTACTGAAATATTTCATCTGCATTCTTATCAGATATCTTATAGGTTTTAGTTTTTGTTTGGTTCTTGACTTGTTTAATAATGTGTAATGTAATGTTCTTTTATAGTTTTTTGTATTTCTTAGGTTTCTACTTTTGTGTATTTTTTCTCCCATCAGGGCTGATTTAATAGGTATCCATTTTATCTCTCTTGTCTCAGCTCCCTATCTAGATTCTTCACCCCAAACCCTTGAAATGACACTATTACCATATTTCTTTATTCTTTTTCCAAATACATAAACTCCTTTTCCCAAGTTTTTGAATTCACATACTTAGCTTCCTCACAGTCACTCTCATCTTCTCTAGTATTCACGCTCAATCCTCCCCATCCTAAGCCTTTGGCTTTCCCATATCATAACTTACCTATTATCCTTCCTATCAGTATGTTCTGACAACCAAATAGTTTACCTCAATCATAAAGTAAACCCCCACCCTCCCATATCAAATAACTTCTGAGAATCCTCAATGCTAACCCTTAAACTCAACTGAAAGTGCTCCAACAGAATCAGATCCATACCAAACTTTTCTTATCTATCACCATTGCCCCACTTCAAACCTTCGCATTAGTGTCTTATACTCCACATTCAACCACCTTCCATTCTTATCCTTTTTTTCACTTGCCTCATGATAGCACAGCTACAAGTAATAGACATGCACAGTGTGCATATGGAATAGACAGGGAAGAAGCATAGCTGCAAAGACTATCATGTGGAAGTGTTGTAGTCAGTATCCTGCAAAGGAGTAGATTTAATACAGGACACATGATTTATGGGATTATTTCATAATATTCACACTAAAATGCAGAGGAGTACTAGAGATCTGTTCACATGCTAGAGACCCAAAGAATCCAGCTGAGGGCTTGGATCCCATGACAATGTCCAACACAATTCCCACCAAAGGCCTAGGGCCCATGGTAATGTCCTCCATGAGTCCAACTGAGGTTCTAGGTCCATTGCAATGTCTCATGTAAGTCCATATCAAGAATCGACACCAGAAGGGCCAAAGGCCAGTAGTGGAAGCCAGAAAGTCTGTACTGGTAAGGTGAATGATTTGTGCCATGAAACTGAGAGATCTTCACTGGAACCAGAAAACAATACTCAAGGCAAAGACCAGAGCTCCCCAGAAGAGCCATTCCAAACAGCAGCCACTCCAAGTGACAATGAGGACCTGACATCTTCTGATGATGAGACCAGCTGAATTAATGTCAGAAAAAAGAGCCATAACAAATTTCTCCAGAAAAATCAACATCACAGAATCTTCCCCTCCAGTTTTCTTTTTATGTCACTGGCAACAATCCTCGGGTGAGTCTCCCATGCCCAGAAACACACTTACTCAGTTCAGCTGGGCATTCCCACTTAAATGGACCTAGAACCTCAGTTGGACTCATGGAGGACATTACCATGGGCCCTAGGCCTTTGGTGGGAATTGTGTTGGACATTGTCATGGGATCCAAGCCCTCAGCTGGATTCTTTGGGTCTCTAGCATGTGAACAGATCTCTAGTACTCCTCTGCATTTTAGTGTGAATATTATAAAATAGTCCCATAAATCATGTGTCCTGTGTCAAATCCACCACAAAGTAGATGATTGAATTTGTCAGTGGAGTTGTAATTAAAAGTAATTTTTTGGACAAAACATTGGGACAGAGTCTAAATCACTTAAAGTAAAAAACAGAAGGAGTAAATACTAGCACTGGACAAGTAAAGTGAAAAATAATTCATGGGGAGGCAACATCCTTCTAAAAATCTCTACATAAGCCACAAAATATTCTCATCACTATAGCCCTCAACCTGAAGCAACCCCCCAAAAAAGAGGGGAAAAAGAGGAGGTATATATAAAAATACATAACACAGACACACACAGGAGCATGAGGAAAAAGGCAACACAAGATCCCTGAGTTATTCCAACTTACCCAAGGCAGAGCAAGGAGTCACAAAGGGAAAGGAAAGCAAATACCACACAGTGAAACTCTACAAAAAGTTTATAGAAGGGACAAAGAAAATAGATGAAATCAAAGAGGAAATAAACTAGAAGTTAACAGCAATTTCACTCAATATATTTATAGTGAAATTCAGGAAAATAGGTTAAAAAACACTAGATAAGCTAACCAAAATAATTCAAAATTGAATGAGAGATTCAACAAGGGCATAAAAATTTCAAAAAGATATCAGGTAGAAATATTTAAAATAAAAAACTGTATAGAATTCATAAATTGCAGAAATGAATAATGTGAAAAGAGTGTCTGAAATTGAGGACCTAGTAGTGAATTATGGTGAAGTACTCAAAGAAGCCACAAAGAAAACATGAGAACAGGAGATCACCCAGCGGCTACTAGAAGACAATAATAAGATCAATCAACGGGAAACTGGAGTTAGACAAAAACTAGAAGATAGCACAGGTGGATTTCTTGAATGTTTATAGAAATCATAAAAGATTTCCTGCAATAAGAAAAGAGTTTAAAATGCAAGTATGCAATACTTAAAAAACACCAAAAAAATGGCAAAAAAAGAAGTTCGCCAAAGCATATCATTATTAAATTAACCAATATCCAGCCAAGAAAATAATCCCAGAATTAAAAATAGTCAGAAAAAAATCACATATAAAGGTAAGCCAATTAGACTTCTCAACATAAACCCTAAAGACCAATGATCTTGGAGTGAAGTATTTCAAACCCTAAGAGCAAATAAGTTCCAACCCAGATTAACTTACCCAATAAAGCTGTTCTTCAAAAATAGATGGAGAAATTAGATATTTCCATGAAAAACACCAGCTCAAAGGTAAGTATTTTCTCAAGTGTTAAGTCAGCACTTGAGAAAATACTTAAGAATATTTTTGACACAAATAATAAAACTGAGACAGCTAGAAACATAGCGGAAACAAAAACTCCAAGTAAGGTAAATGAATAAACAAAAAGCAAAAAATATCAGGAAAAGAGAAACAAAGGATTCACCAATGAAAAAGAAGGCCATGATAGTATATAATGAACATATCTTAGTCATATTTCTCAACATTAATGGTCTCAACTCTCTAATTAAAAGACATAAATTGTCAGACTGGATCAAAAAAGCAGAATTCAATAGTCTGTCATGTTCAAGAAATTCATTTAATCCAAACACACACACACACACACACACACACACACATATGTGTGTGTATATATATATATATATATATATATATATACTAAAAATTAAAGGTCAGAAAACAATATTTCATGTACTAGGACCCTGAAAATAAGCAGGGGTAGCAATTCTAATACCAGACATGGTAAACTTCAAGCTACAACCTGAAATTCCTGTCCCACCCTGGAAACCTCTTTGCTGTTTGTGAATCATGTGTAGGACTAGATGCAGAACAGAAAGCAGACCTGGGCTTGTGAGGTCTTCTTGGCGTTATGTATGGTTACTTTGCTCAGGAAAACAAAATGAAACAAAAATAAACTAAAGAGGGACTATCTCCATATAGGTAATAGTAGTTTTGAAAATTTTGATTTATTAACTTAAGGAAAGTTCTTGACCAGAAAGTTTTTTATGAATCAGTGTAGTATTTAATCTATTGGAGCACATCCAGAATAGAGAAGAGTAATTAAGATCCAGAATTATTTTATACTTTGTTTTACTTCACTATTTTTTCTTTCTTGATACTGAGAGATATTCTCAGGTGCAGCCCAAATACCAGTGTGTGGAGTCCAGTGTCATTTTACGAGTAAAAAATGAAGTGTTGATATGCACATCTTAATTAATTAGAAAGCAGTTCTCTCTCTTCCCTCTATTTGTGTACCCCAATTTCTCTTTTCTATTTGAATTAACATGGAAATGTGGTGTTCCTTCAAAATGAGTAAGTTCAAATGAAAAATTCTTCTCTCTTTAACAAGAGAGTCAGCATTGATCTGGAGGAAAATGGTTGTGTCCTAGCAGACACACCTTGAGAAAATTACCATCAGTGTTTAAGGAAAATCCATCATGAGTAAATGGATTCCCTTATAGAATAAATAAGTATGATTATGCCAAACTGAAAAATAAAGCATGATTAGAAGAGACAAAGAAAATCATTACTTATTAGTTAAGAGAACAATGCAGCATCTATATATGCACCAGATAATGGAGTACCTGTCTTCATAAAACAAATATTGCTGAAATTAAAAGATCAAATGAACACCAACAAAATCATAGTAATGGGCTTTAACACAAAACTTTTGCAAAGAGATAGATTAACTTAAAAAATCCATAAAGAAATATCAGAGCTGGATCACACCCTTGAACATATGAACTTAATAGAAATTTACAGTGTATTTCTCCCCTCTACAACAAACTATACATTGTCTTCAGCAACATATGGTACTTTTTCCAAAATGGTAGTCATACTACTCAACAAAGCCTACTTAAGCAAATATAAGAGAATTGAAATGACCCTATGAGTACTGTTAGACCACTGTGAAATGAAAATGGAAATCAATGACAGAAGGCATTTTGGAAAATGCAAAATCTCCTAGAAAATTAACAACATACTCTTGAACAACAAACAGGTCACAGAAGAAAGAAAATAAAAAGTTAAAGCATTTCTGCAAATTAATGACAATGACTGAAAAACTCATTGGAACTTTTGAGGCACAATGAAAATAGTCCTAAAATTTCACTGCAGCCAATGCTTACATTAGGAAAACAGAGCAAGCCCAAATAAACAACTTTATGAGAAATCTAAAGATACTTGAGAAACAACAACATACCAGCCTCAAGCTAAAATGAGGGAAATAATAAAGATGAGATAAAAAACAAATAGAATTGAGACTAATTTTTTTTAAATCAATGAGTCAAAGAGCTGGATCTTTGAAAGAATAAATAAAACAGATTAACCCTTAGCCAGATGGACCAAGAGAAAGAGACAAAAATCCCACATCAATGCAATTAGAAATGAAAATAACACTGTCAAAATTCAGAAGATAGTAACTACTCTGAGAAAATATATCCCAGCAAATTTGCAAATTTTGAACAAGTGAACAGGTTCCTAGATGCACACAAATTAACAAAGCTAGCCCAAAAAGACATACATGTGATTTGCAATCCAATAAAAATCAAGAAAATTGACACAGTAATAAAAAAATCTAACGATTAAAAAAATCCTAGAACCTGATGGCTTCACTGCTGAGTTCTAGGGGTATTATATCAGTGTTGCTCCTCAAACTCTATAGAAATTGAGAGGGATATGCTCTGGCCAGCTGCACAGATCCCAGAGGAGCCTACCCCTGCTCAGCTCAGTGCAGCCCCCTGGTGCAATCAGTGGAATGCCCCAGCAAGACACACGGGTCCAGAGGAGCCTGGCTGAGAGACTCTCTGCCATCTGGGGAACTCCAGTGGGTTATGGGAGGGCAGAAGCTCTGCCCATCATATTTCAGTCACTCAAGGAACCTCGGTTCAGAGGAACTCAGGTGCCTGGCCCACTCCTCTAAACTACAGGATAGTCAGTCAGTATGGGAAGCACCTTAGACTCAACAATCAGCTCCTCTGGAAGAACCTAGGAAAATGACAAAATAAAGGAGCAAAATACAGTCTCAGACCTCCAGCCCACTCAGAGCAAGTCCAGGAGACATCGATATAGAATATATTGAAAGTTTCACACATAAATTTCTGAACTGATAGCAACTGAAGGAAGAAAACAACTCCATGAGGCTGTGAACAAAATCAGATCAGAAATAATATCACACGTAAAAAAAGAAATGATAACCAAAGAATTGTTGAGAGTATCTAAAGAAGACATAGATAACAACAACAGAAACAAGCCAACAAGCAGAAGAAGCAATAAAACAGAGGGGAAAAGTAGGGAACCAACAGTGGAAAGAGAATATAACAAAAATAAGGCAATTCATAACAGTTATAACCAGTAATGTAAATGGTCTTGATTTACCAATCAAAAGAGACAGACTGACAGAATGCATCAAGAAACAAAATCTGACAATATGCTGCACACAAGAAACACATTTAACTCAAAAGGAAATTCATAGACTGAAAGTCAAAGGATGGAAAGCAATCCTCCATGCAACAGTAACCCAGAAAAAAGCAGGGATAGCTATTTTATTTTCAGACAATATGAACCTCAAACCAACAATGACAAAAAGAGATAAAGATCACTACATACTCATTAGGGGAAAACTTTAAGAGGAGGTGATAACAATCATAAATATATATGCACCAAATATAGGAGCTTTCAACTATATAAGTCAAATAGTAACAGATATGAAAAATAAAAAAATTGATAATCCAATTTCAATGGAGGACCTTAACACCCCATTGTCACAAAGAGACAGATCAACCACTCAAAAAATCAACAAAGAAATAACATAACTAAACCAAATCTGGAACAAATGGATTTAGTAAATCTTTTCAGAGTGTTCCACCAAACAACATTAGAATACATATTCTTCTCAGATTCATATAGGATGTTCTCTAAGAATAGACCATATACTAGCCCATAGAACATGCTTAAGTAAATGCAAAGGAACTGAAATTATTCCATGCATAGTATCTGACTATAGTGTGGAGAAATTGGAAATTAATGACAAAAGAACTGCAAAAACTCCATAAACACATGAAAATTAAATAGCACCTTACTGAACAAAGAATGGGTCACAGAGGAAATTAACAGAAATTAAACAATACATACAATCCAATGAAAATGCAAATACAACTTACCAGAACCTATGAGATGCAATGGAAGCAGTCCTCAGAAGGAAATATATACCAGTGAATTCTCACACCAGGAAAACAGAACGAACATAGATAAAAAAACTTAATGCTGCATATCAAGGTTCTAGAAAAAGAAGGGCAATTTAAGCCCAAAGCCCAAAGAAGAGAAGAAATTGCAAAGATCAAAGCAGAAATTAATACAATTTAGATTAAGAAAACAATACAAAGAATTAAAGAACTGAATAGTTGGTTCTTTGAAAGAATAAATAAAATGGGATAAACCCCTAGCCAATCTTAGCTAAAAAAAAAAGGAAAGAAAAAACTCGAATTCATGCTATGAGGTATTAAAATGATGGAATCACTACAGATCCTGTGGAAATTCATAAGATTATTAATACTTACTTAGAAAATATTTTTTATATAGAATGGTAAACTCAGAAGAAGTGTAAATATTGCTAGAAACATACGAGTTTTCAAAGTTGAATCAGGAATATACAAATATTCTGAATAACCCAATATTACTTAATGAAATTGAAAATGTAATTAAAAACTTATGAACAAAGGAAAACCCAGGTCCTGATGGATTCATGGCTGGATGCCACAAGACATTTAATGCCAGTACTCCATAACCTCTTTAATGAAAGTGATAGGGAAGCAATTCTCCCTAACTCATTCCTGGAAGCAAGTATTACCCTGATAGCAAAACCAGAGAAAGACCAACCAAAAAAGAAAACTACAGGCCAGTCTCCCTAAGGAACATAGATGCAAAAATCCTCAATGAGATACTCACAGATAGAATGCATCAAATCATCAAGAATATTAGACACAATGACCAAGTGGATTCATCCCAGGAATGCAGGGATGGTTCAACATGTGCAAATCAATAAACATAATACACCACATCAACAGAGACAAAGACAAAAATCACACGATCATCTTAATAGAAGCAGAAAAAGGTTTCGATAAAGTCCAACACTCATTCATGTTAAAAATCCTACAGAAAATTGGAATACATGGTCTTTATCTCAATCTGATAAAAGCCATCTATGAAAAATGAACAGTTAACATCAAACTAAATGTATAAAAATGAAAATTTTTACTCTAAAATCTGGAACAAGACAAGGATATCCACTATCACCACTCCTATTCAATATAGTTCTGGGAACAGTAGCCACAACAGTTAGACATTAGAGAGAAATAAAATGAATAAGGATAGGATAGGAAGAAGATAAATTATTATTATTCACAGATGGCATGATACTCTACAAAAAAGACCCCAAAAACTCCACCAATAGACTTCTAGACTTAATCAGCAAATTCAGTAGTTAGAGGTCAATAGTATTCCTGTAATGAACAATAAACTTACTCAGAGAGAAATTAGGGAAACAACACCCTTCACAATAGCATCCAAAAACATTGAATAGTTAGGAATCAATCTAACAAAGGAAGAAAAAGATCTATTAATTGAAAATCACAGTACTCTGGAAAAGAAGATGAAAGAGGAATTCAGAAAATGGTAAGCTATCCCTTGTCATGGATAGGGAGAATGAACATTGTGAAAATGGCCATAATCCCAAAACTTTTTTGCAGATTTAACACAATTCCAATCAAAATATCATTAGCATACCTCACAGATACAGAGAAAACAATCCTAAAACTCATATGCAACCATAAGAGACTTATAATAGCAAAAACAATCCTGGGCAACAAAGCAAGGCAGGAGGCATCACAGTTCCAGACTTGAAATTATACTACAAAGCTACTGTGCTAAATCAGTATGGTACTGGCAAAAGACAGACCTGAAGATCAATGGAACAGAACAGAAGATACAGACACAAGTACAAACATACTCAGCCACCTTAACTTTGACTAAGGGACCAAACATGTTCACTGGATGAAAGATACCCTCTTTAATAAATGGTGCTGGAAAAATTGGCTTTTGACATGCTGAAAACTAAATTATACCCATGCCTGACACCATGCACTAAACTAAATTCAAAATGAATCAAAGATCTAAATATTAAAACAGAAATACTAAACCTCCTGAATAACAAAGTAGGTAGAAATCTCAAGGATATATGGGTAGGCCAAGAGTTCATGAACAAAAACCAAACTGCATGAGAAGTACTTCAAAGTATCAAGAATGGGGATCTTGTCTTATTAAAAAGTTTTTGCACATAAAAAGAGATCTCCAACTGAGTTAAAAGAAAACTCACAGGTTGGGAAAAAATTTTAGCCAACTCTCCCCCAGGCAAAGGATTTATATCTAGAACATACAATGAATTGAAAGAAATCAGACCCCCTGAAATTTAAGGACCCAATTCAAAATAGGCATCTCAGATGAATACACACTTTCATTGGAAGAAATACAAAATTTCAAATAAGTATATGAAAAATTGTTGAACATCACTGGCCATTTGAGAAATGCAATTTAAAACAACACTGAGACTCCATCTCACCCCAGAAAGAAGGACTATCTTGAAGAAATCATCCAATAATAAATGCTGGAGGGACTGTGGGGGAAATGGAACACTTTTCACTGTTGGTAGGAGATTGATACAACCACTGCAGAAATTAGTGTGGAGATTTCTCAAATTGCTAGGGTTAGAGGTCCCAATCCACTCAGCAAGCACATACTATAATAAAAAACTAAGATCAACAAAGCTCCACAGAAGGTTATTAGAACTAATAAATTTAGCAAAGAACCAAGATATAAAATCAACACACAAAAATGTATGACAGAGTCTGAGGCCAGCCTGGGCTACATAGTGGTACCCTCTCTCACCTATATGAAGTACATTAAAAATTCTAGAGAAAGCATATGCAGCAGAATAAGCCAATATGAAGACAGAATATCAGATCCGGAAGACAGACTTGCAGTTGGCAATCATCAAATGCGAGGCTTCTTAAAAACAGCAACGGACTACAAAAAGTCAGTCCAACAACCACTAGATGGTACAAAAAAGAATAATATAAGATTAATTGGAATCAATGAAAAAATCAGAAGATAACACAAAAGACAAAAAACTCGGTTCACAGAAATAATAGCAGAAAACTTTCCACTCATGGAAAATGAAGTCGATGTATAAATGAGGGATATAGACCTCCAAATAGCTATGATCAGAAAAAAACTACTCCCAGGCATATAGTAGTCAAGATTTCAGAAATTCAACACAAGAACAGAATATTAAAATTTGTTAGAGAAAAGAAACCAATCACTTATCAAGGAATCACAGCAAACTTTTTAATACAAACCCTTAAGTAAAGGAAAGCTTGGAGCAAAGTATTCCAATCCCTAAAACAAAATGAGTTCCAACCCAAATTTATGTACCCCACGAAGTCATCTTTCAAAATTGATGGACAAATAAGGTATTTCCATAATAAAGAACATTTGAAGAAAATCATGACCACCAAACCACCACTCCAAAGAGTTCTCAAGGATATTCTAGAAAAAGATAATAGAATTCCAACTAAAATACCAATAGCATTGTTCACAGAACTAGAAAAAAATTGTAAAATTTGTGTGGAGCCTGAGGAGATCCAGAAATAAAGAAAACAATCCTGAGCAAAAAGAGCAAAGCAATTCTGGATTTCCAAATGTATTATAAAATTACAATAATGAAAACATCATCATACTGGTGCAACAATAATATGTAGACTAACGGAATAGAAGATATAGAAGCAGCCCCAAGTACCTTTCACTATCTTATCTTTGACAAACAGAATAAAAAGAAATGCTGGAGAAATAAAATATAAATAATTTTAAAAGCAAAATGAAGAAAGATAGTAGGAAACAGAGAGGTAGACTTCTGGAGATAGGGTAAAGGAAGTAGGGAAGAGGGAGAAAAAAGGATGGGGAAAGGATAAAATTATCAAGATGCAGTAGGTATATATCCCAATCCCCCAAAATGAATGCAATTATTATGTATCATAAACATTAATGAAAAAATTTTTAAAAAGCATTAATTTTAGTCTATAATTATGTTTGTTCATAAACCACTTTTCTGTTAAGTTTTGATAAGCATTTTACTTTAGAAAATTGTCAGTTGCATTGACAATAAATTTGCATTCTTGGATTATTTTCTAAAGTTCGTGTATTATAGTGTTTATTGATAAATCTTATGCAAAACTTAGATCCATGATATAATACTTACATATTTTTTTCAAGAATAACAGTGGTCAGTAGCAGTATCTGCAATTTTTAAATCACTGCTATTTCTGTTAACTTATACTTTTTGAAAAATTAAACTTGATAATGTAATTCATGTATAGCAAAAAGCAACTTAATTTTCTGTTAAGGATTAGCTCCCACCCCCTCCAGACAGAAAGGTAAAAACAAGCTTTTGTGACCCTAAGGCCTAACATAATTTCTGGCATTTAGCAATTGCTCAATACATTGCCTGAATGAAAGAAGTAATTGATCCCAAATTGTTACAACACTGCTGGCCAGTTGTGTATTGAAAAGTTAACCATAAACATGCATTTTTACATATCTCTACAACTCCCCTCTTTGCAAATACAAATTGGGTTATACTGCCTTATCACCTGAATTTCTAAACTTTGGAAAAGCTCTTCCCTCTCTTAAATCTTCCTTAGGGTCCATAAATATGTTACCCACCATCATAGATCAGAGAGGCTGTACTCATTCCTGTGCTTATTGCCTTAGCCAGACAACCATTACTGACCTAAACTGTCAGGTATCTGGCAGAGATGCCACTGCACATTCTTCAGGGTTATAGTCCTATCTGGCTCAAAGGTGACATTGATTCATCAATATTACTGGACCTTGAGTGTAGGAGAATGTATTTTCTCTCACTTGTTACATTCATTAAGCAATTTCCCACTTTACCTTACCTTTTAAACATTTAGAGAGAAACTTGAGTTCACTACCACTGCAATAAACATCCTTATATGTAGACCTTGGCATTCTGGACCAGTTATTTTCTCAGTTTAAACCTCTGATTCAAGCTGCACGACCCAGTTTTACCGTAATGCTTAAATACCCATTACTGAACAACATGGAAATGGTATACCAATTCACATCCCTCTGGTTGTGTGTGAAAGTACTGGTTTCTTAATTCTCTTATCAACATACATTCTGGTATATCTGTTCTGATATATCAGAAATAGCATTTCATTGTTTTATTTGTTTGATTATAGTTTATGTAAGCTTTTTAAAATACATGAGTGTAGTACTCCAGTATAGCAAATGCTGCAAGAGGGAGAAATAACAATTATATATATATATATATATATATATATATATACCCCAAATACTGGCACAACCAACTATATAAAACAATTATTAATAGACATCAATAAACACTAACACAGTTATAATGGGAGACTTCAGGACACCACTGTCACAAATAGACAGATTGACCAGTCAAAAAATCAACAACGAAATTATCAGAACTCTATGAAACCTGGAACAAAAGGATTTAATAGATGTCTACAGAGTGCTCCACCCCATAACTTTAGAATATACATTCTTTTCAGCTGCACACAGGAAGTGTGCAGCTGAAAATAGACCACATACTAGCTCATAGGACATATGAAAGTAAACACAAAGGAATTGAGATTATCCTATGCATATTTTCAGACCATAGTGCAATAAAATTAAAAATCAATGGCAAAATAAACCACAAAAACTTCATAAACTCATGGAATTAAATAATACTCTCCTGAACAACCAGTGAATCATAGATGAGATTAAAGAAATATGTTTTAGAAAATTTTAAATCACAAAAATCAATTTTATTTAGTGCAAACAACACTACTTTGATGAAGTATTTGAATCTGGCTAGTAGGACAAAAGCTAATTTGCATAACTGGTCTTCAAAACTGACTCAAAGGGCAAGGCCAAATAAACACATGCCAGAGATGGTCTTTGGATATTTACAGCTGTGGAAAGTGTATAAAAGGCCACCACTGAATAAACAGATGGCAGATGCCTCATTCCTTCCAAAAACTGTATGTACTTAGTCCTGTTCTCACAATATGATAAGCAACGAACAATTTTCATGTAATAGAAGAATTACATGTTAAAGGAACAAAGC
>RJWM01015708.1:0-47182 GCA_004363535.1 Dasyprocta punctata | reverse complement strand
TAATGCATACTAAGGACTGCAATTTGATATGCTCTACAACTGTACACAGTATTGAGCAACAACAGTGCAGAGGTTTATGTCAGGTCAGCAAAACATCGACTGAATATAGTGCAGACAGGTTCTGATGAGGGAAGTCACCAACTTCAAAGTACTGACTACACCTAGACCTGAGGACAGGAGAACATCAGAATTTGTTAGATGTAGAGAAAAAGTTATATACAACACAAGATCTCATGATAAACTCTGAATCTGCTCATGTGAGGACAAATAAACCAAAGACAACAACTTATGAGAAAAAAGAGATGAGTTGGAAGGATACAGCGCCATGTAGACCCAGAGGAAAATCTTAAGAAAGACTAACCAGTTGCAAAGACAGTTTTGTAAAACTGCTTGATTATTTTCAGTTAAGATCAGAAATAATGTCCTTTGCCCCTAGTATCAAAAACAAACTTGTTACCATTGCTATTGAAGTTCTCCATTGGCTGGACTCACTATCTAAATATCAATCATTAAACCTTTTGAAAGCGGTTTAAATTCCACAAAGAGAGAAGAGGATGGGATGAAAGTACAATGTAATGAGTCAAGTACACAGATAAAGACCTTAAGGAAGGATAGTAACATTAGCAAATATGTTTAAAGAGCTGGTTTGAGGCATAGCAGTTCATTTTGTAATCTACAGAATATTAAATTTCAGATGGTGATTATGCTTATTCACTCATTGATCAAATATTTAATGAATGTTTCCTCTGTGTCAGACACTGCAAGGAGTGAGCAGTGATATAGCAATGAACAATCAAATTTACTTACCTAATCTTACATTCACGTAACAGTTAAGAGCTCAAACTTTTTAAGTGACTGACAGTAAGTGCTAAAAGAAATACAGTAAATGATTATTACAGGATTGGTAACCAAAGTTCTCTCTGAAAAAGTAACATGAAAGTGAGACACAAATGACAAGGAGGAAAACTTTCAAAAATAAGAGGCCAAGTTCAAAAATATACTAATTCCAAAATATCCAAGGAAAGAGCAAGCCTCGAAGGCTTAAGGGAAGAATAGGTTAGTGTGGTTGAATCCTACTGGATAAGATACGACTGGATATGAAGTTAGAAACTGCAGTCTTTTAAGTTGGGGAAGCAGTTTTGATACTATTCCTAGCATGCTGGAACCCAATTGCAAGTTTTAGGGAAAGTGAGTTGATCTATATTGAATTCCACAAAAAACAGAATCTAAGAGACAAAGCTTTGATGGCAGTGCTATTTCTGAGAGTTTGGTCTTAGTGGCCAACTAGGAGACACATCGTAACAACTGAGAATGAGAAAGAGCCAACACAAAAACACAGTGTTCCATTAAACTGACCAACACTAGGGATAACTGTTGGTTACATATAGGATATGATCTTTCAGCCATATGGAACATGCCACTGAGCAATTTGCCAGTACTTGAAAAGGGACTTAATTTTGTCACCATTTTCTTATAATTTCCCCATTCCCAATGATCAAATATCTCTTCTAGAGGATGCTAATATCCCTGCAGTCCTAAGTGTGCATGTATGGATTTTAAGAGAATTCCCAATACACCCTATCCCATGAAATCAAGCGCAGAGGGTGACTGGGAAAACTTGAAGTAAAGTGTTGTCACAGTGCAAATGAATGTGGTTACATAAGGCTGCTATAGCAGGGCTCTCATGACTGAATCAGGAATGGCTCAAGGAGTAAGAGGGGAGTTGTGTTCATTTTAAAAGATTATTTCAGGTTCAATGTGGAAAAAAATTTGTTGGGGGAAAGATGGAGGTAGAATAAAGGATGTGGGAGGCTACTGAAGTCATTTAAGCAAGATGGGGATACCTTGTCTTGGTGTCTGAGTGGAAAAAATAGTAGCAGTGGAGGTGGAGAGAATAAATGTCATGCTGGGAATTACATTGAATTAGAGAGGCAAAGGCTGAAATTAAAAAAAAAAAGAAGAAATTAATTGAGTGTTGAAGTCAATGGGATATTCTCACAAGGGAAAGAGCCAGAGAGAAGATCCCTGTACTCTGTCCAGCCACATTTCCTTGGCACTTGAACTGTGCCTATGAACAACAGAATCAAAGTAGCCAAACTCAATGGATTTCTAAACAGAGATTGCATCTGTTGCACAGGGAGTAGAACTGTGGTTCAAGCTCAACCCAAAAGTAATTGGATACAACAATAAAAACAATATTCATTTCAGTAGAAAAGCACAATCCAAATTCCACATAACATTCATGATGTGGAGATAATCCAAAACTACTCGATACATGAAGAATGAAAAATTGAAACATATTCACATGGGAAAGAATCATAGATTAATCGAAAAATATACCAGATGCTTCAACTAACAGACAAAGATTTTAAAGTGACTGTTATAAATAATCTCAATAAAGATAAAATGAAATTTCAATAGCTGAACATCCCAGCAAAGGAATGAGAAGTTTCAGCAGAAATGAAATAGAATATTGACATCCAAAATGAGGGAGTAAGGAATATAGCAGAACCCCTTTTCTGCAAAACAACCATTTAATTTATGAAATTATTTTAAAAATCATCAAAAGCTTCTAGATACTTCCTGAAAGGCACAGAGCAAATAAAGAAATATATTAAAAAATCTATTACTGCTCAACAGGAACATCAAGAGGCTATGGCTTATGAGAAATCAAATGTTCTTTATCATCCTTTGCAGTGTTATAGAAGTTCAGTCCTCGGCGTGTGAAGTCAACGTGGTGCTACCTTCCCCACTAGCTTCTGGTCTTTTGTGTATAGTTCTCCACAATCACGCATCTATCCCTATGTTAAGAATCTCCATTCCAGGCAGACACATCTGAGAGAAACGGACCTCTCCTTCTCCATTAACCTTCCAGTTAAATGACAGAATTCTATCTCAAGTCAATCAAGCTTATTATATTGGGGCTCTAATCAGTCCTGCAACCTCATTCGTAGGGTGAAAGTTTCATTTAAGGAAGGTAAAGCAGAGAAGACCATGAATTTCCCCAACTACCACCACCTATGGCACTTATCTTACTTCACTGAAAAATGAATCATAGACCTTGGCTCTGGTGCTGCAGGAAGAAAGGGAAACATAAAAACAAACATATTCAGAGCTCTGTCTTAGGATTCTAACTTCATCTGCAACACAGTGGAGAACTCTATGCATAAATATTTTCATGATAAAACGTACTCTTCATGGATAATTAAGGGATTCCTTGTAGATCTGACATAAGCAAAGCAGTAGAGCAGTCAAAACTTAATAGAGACCATTTAGAAGAGCTGCCCTGTAAACACACAACTCTAGTATGTGAGAATGCTAGACTACATGCATTGAGGAACAGTGAGAGCAGGACATGGGGCAGATGAGACAGAATCCTTCAAGTCAAACACGAATCATTCGTGTAAGTCTGAGTCCACACTGACATAAGTGGTTGCAAACAACATGTCACCAAACACTAAAGAGTGAGCTACTCTGAATGAGGGAAACTCACACAAAGCCAGATTGAAAAATAAAAACACATTCACCTCTGGCAGCATACAAGGCTATACTCATTTAGAAAAAAGTAAGAGAGGAATCCTCCAAGCTTGTAGCTTCTGCCTGAATATAAAGGGAAAAAAGAAGATTCCCTGAGCAAGGATAATAACTTTCAAGCCATACATACAATGGTAAAGGTAAAAAAATTAGTCTGCCCAGCAGAATTTAAGTGTTTTCTTTGATTAATAAGTTGCTTATGTTGACCTATAAGCAAATCCTAGGTAGCTGGTCTAAACAATAAAAATAAGGTTAAAACTCTAATTAGGAATAGTAGAAGCTGCACATTTCAGGGCTAATACACTTTGCAGAACTCACTCATCATCTACCAAACTAAAAAAGAAAAGAAAAGAAAAGAAAAACAGCCCCTGGGGGATCAGTATACAGTGACTATAATATATTATCTAAATTTTGCAAATTTTAAAATATATTTGAGACATGCAAAGAAACAAAACCATGACACATGTAGGATAAAAAATTTGCATTGGAAATTCCATGTAAAGGAATATGATGATGGTCTTAGAAAAGAGAACAAAAAACTCTCTTTTGAATATGTTTAAAACTAAAATAAAACATGTTTAATAACTAATGGGCGGGAATAACAACAATGTTGCATAAAACAAAGACATTGGTAAAGAAATAAAAATATTAAAACAATAGAAAGGAAATTTAACAATGGAAAAAGAAAATAACAAATATGAAAAATTTGGTACATGTTCTCAGCAGTTGGTTTGAGGTGGCAAAATAGAGAACCAGCAAACTTGAAAAATATAGGAGACAAAGGAAAAAATTAAAAATAACTAGAGATAAATTTCAGGAGAATGTAGACTTCATTAAATATGTACCAAAATATGTATGATATGAATGTCTGAAAGAAAAAAGGGAAAAAAGCACAGAAAAAAATTTGAAGATAAAACAGCTGAAAACTCCTCAAACTGGATGAAAAATCTTTGTCTATGTATCAAGAAACTCAAAAAACTAAAAGTTAACAGAAAAAGACAGAAAGCAACACTCTGACATATCATAGTCAAAGTGTTGAAAACCAAATTGAAAAAGTAGATTATAAAACTGCAAGAGCAAAATGACTTCACACACAAAAGTGTGCCAATGAGATTAACAGCTGACTTCTCATCAGAAACAATGGAGGCAAGAGGACTGGGGTGACATATTCAAAGTGCCACCTCGTCAAAATTCTTGTCAATCAACAATTTTATACTCAGTAATATAAGTTTTCAAAAATGAAGGTAAAATAAAGATATTTCACAAAGTGTTCATTAATAGGCCTGCCTTAGAAGAAGTTCGAATTACTCAAGCGTAAAGCAAATGGCACCTGACAGAAGCTCTATTAAAAAAAGGAGAGTGAGAGAAAGCTACACAAAGGTAATTATGCAAGTAATATACAATGATGGTGCAATTGCATTTTAAAAAAGCATTTCTCTACTTGACTAATTTAGAAAGCAATTGCTTAAAACATTTTGTGTATAATGATACTACTTGACAGAACATATTTGAGAATAGAAGCACAAAGATGGTGTGTAGGAACAAAGCAGTAGGGCAGTGAAAATATCACAATGTATAATATTTGAAACTATAAATAGAGAAGGAACAAAAATGAAAAAATAAAACATTCACTATGAAAAACCATACATATATGCTGATCTTGTGATCCCTCAGATTTTTAAAATAATAATTTAAAAAGATAATTATATAAAATGATAACTATCAATGAATGGTTGATTTTCATATATATGAATATATACGTATATGTACACATAATAAATACAATAGTAGCATAAAAACATTGGGAGTAAATTGAGTTAAACATAATAAAAATTCTATATTTTGTTGGAAATAGGATATGCACAAGTTGAAAATTTAGCATGTATATGATAAACCATAGAAATTTAAAATTACAACTTGAAATATCATTATAGGAATTAAAATGATATTTTACAAACTAATCCATGTAATACAAAATAAGGCAAAAGAAAAATTGTGAGGAAGGTGAATAATAGGCCACATAGAAAATCCAACCATATCGTTAATAACACTGTGAATGGAGTAAACAATAAATTCAAAAGGCAGATATTGACAGACTGGGAAAAAATTCAGCTATATGCTCTTAAATGTTTTAAATTTGAATATACAGCTATTTGAAAATAAAAGGGTAGAAAATTATATGCAAACAACTGTGAAACAGCTAAAGCAGGTCCTCTAATATGAGACAGATTTTTAAAAAATATTTCATATACAAAGAACATTTCATAATGATAATAAGAAATTTTACAAATCAAATATATCTGACATCCATAGCAGAAAACAACCAATAGCAAAGGAATACACATTCTGCACGAGTATACATTTGTGTACCTCAGAGTGAACCTCATACTAAACTGCAGGGCAACGCATAATTTTGTGAATATAAAATCACTGAAGTCATGTAAAATGTGTTTTCTAACAACAATGAATTAAGTTAGCAATTCATAATACAAAAAATTTATAAATTTATAAATAGGTAGAAATAAATCAGCATACTTGTAAATGATCAATGAATCAAAAGTGTAGCTGGAAAATAAGATGAGTAAAACTTGAAAACACAATATAACAAAATTTAAAGAGTACGGCTAAATCAATTTAAGGGAAAAATTTATAGCTATATCTATGTATTTTAATGGAAATAAGATCGCTAATAAACAAATATCTGCCTTCTTTGAGAAATTAAACAATAAAGTCAGAACACATTTAAGTGAAATTAATAAATAATAATTAAAAGAATGCAAATGCATGGAATCATTAATAGAAAAATAATAGAGAAAATTTCACGAAACAAATTTTGTTCTTTGAAAAGATCAACAAAATTGGTATTGCACTAAAGTAAAATTATGATAGATATTAAAATACTAATGACAGAAGACTCAAATTGTTAATATCAGCACAAAAGTAGTATCATAAGTGACATTTTTAATATAAAAAATTTAGGAGAAATAATATGAACAATTTTATATCACGTTATAAACAGATAAAATAGAAAATTCTTAGATAAAAATTCCTGGAATAAAATAAAAAAGAAATAGAAAGTATGAATAGGCACATATCAATTAAAGTGATTGAATTTGTCATTTTAAACTTCTCACAAAGAAGTTGCCTTTACTGCTCAGAAGCCCTTACTGGTGAATTCTACAAAACATTCAAAGAAGAATTAATACCAGTACTTTACAACTCTTAACAATTAGAAGAGAGAGTACTTAACTCTTCTTATTAGGTCAATTATCCAGATACTCAAACTACACAAAACCTCTCAAAAAAAAAAATCCCTACAGACCAATAGTCCTTATGACTATACATATAAAAGATTTTCAACAATATACTAACAAATTCCATACAGCAAAATATAGTAAGAGGCAGTATACTCTGGCCAAGTGGATTTTATGGTATGAATGCAATCTGGTTCAATGGTTGAAAATCAGTTAATATACACACTGTATTAATGAAGGATAAATACAATATTAGCATGATAATACATACAGAAAAAGCACCTCAACACTCTTTCATAATAAGTGTTCAAAAAAACCTACCAATAGGAAGGAATTCTTTCAATCATACATCTCCTTTCAATAAAGGACATGTATGGAAAGGTCACATAATATTTGTAACTGAATGATTTTTTTCCAAAAGTCATGAAAAAATAGGATGCACATATTTTTCACTCTAATATTTCACTGGAGGTTCTAGTTAGGAAATTTAGATAAAAAAGGGTCAAGGGAAAAGTTGAAAAACAAAGAAAAATATTTAAAACAAAATATATCCAGATTAGAAATGGAGAAGTAAAATTAGAGTATCAACTAACACACACGAAATTCTTAGGAATCTACTAAAATAATATTACAACTAATAAATGAGTTCAGCAATATGTAAGATGTGAAAAAAGTATAAATTCAATGGTATTCCTATAAAGAGGCAGTACCATCCTGAAAATTAAATATATATTCATTTTTAACAGTGTCAAAAGCAAAATATTCTAGTATAAGTTTAACAAAAGGACAGAACTAGTAGTCAGAAAGTCAGAAAACATTGTTGGAAAATAAAAGAAGATCTAGATGAATAAAAAGGCATGTCACAGTTATTAGTTGGGGAAATTAATATTGCAAAGGTGGCAACATTCCCCAATAATCTGTGACCTGAATGCAATTGTTACCCAAAAAACAAGCTGTCTTTTTGCATTAACTGACAAGTTGATCATAAAATTTATATATAAAGATACGAAACCCAAATGAGTTCAAGCAACGTAGAGAGGAAAACCAAAGTGGTGCATTCCTACTTATTTCCTTAAAACTTACTGGCAAGCCATACTAATCACTGCAGTCATCTTGGTAGTGGTATAAAGACAGATAAACAGATCAATCAAATAAAAGTGAAAGTTCACTACTAAATCCTAATATTTATAGTTAATTTTTTTTTACAAGAGAGCCAAGATAATTCACTGTCTTACATTGTATTTTCAGCAAATGTTGCCAAGAAAACTGGATGTCTACAGGCAAAAATTGAACTTCGATCTGCAAAAATTAACTCCAACTGAATAAAATAGACCTACATGTAAAGCTAAAACTATAAACTACCAGAAGTAAACATTGAAGTAAATTTCTGTGGCCTTACAGTGGACCATGAGTTCCTTAATATAAGAAAAGTGCTAGGGTCAAAAGAGAAATAGGCAAATTAGTAGCATAAAAATTAAAACTTTTGCTGCAAATCCTAATGTAAAAATAGAAAAATAACTTTTAGAATAGGAGAAAGTAGTAGTTTATATGGTAAGAGTCCTGTATTTTTATTTTATGAATAACTCTTACTACTTGATAATAAAAAGAAAAATTACTCTATCAAATTTTAGTTAAAAACATGAATAAATTTTTAACTGTAAAGAAGCTATACAAATAGCCAATAAGTACATGAAAAGATGCTCAACATCACTAGTCATTTTTGAAATACAAAAAAAACCCCATCATGATATCTCACATCATTTCAACTAGAATGACTGTAACCAAAACAATAGACACTAAAAAGTGTCAGCTATCAAACAAAGAGATTGAAACCACCACACATTATTGGTTGGAATACAAAATGATGGAATAACTTTGAAAAGTAGTTTGGCATACGTCAAAAATTCACATATAGAATACTGCATGTCCAGCAATTCCATCTCTACATATACATCAGTTATGGTTAATATGTGTGTGTTTCTCCAAAGCCTCAGGTGCTCACCGGTGGAGCTTTCAAAGGGTGACTGAATCACAGGGCGCTATAGGTAAATGCAACGTTAGAAGGTCGTACTTGGTCAGAAAAGGCTAACCTCTGAGTCTGTGAACTAGAAGGGAATATTTTCCGCCTTATCTCTCAATTTTTCTCTGTTTCCTGGCGACCATGATTTAAGCACTTTTCTTCTGCTATGCCCCTCTGCCATTTCCTGCCTTCGAGCCTGCAGACCATGGAATACAAACATGAGCCAAAATAAAACTCTTATTTTTAAAGTTGTAAATGTTGGATACTGTATCTTAGCAACAAGAAATGTGACAATATCAATGCAAAAGAAAAACACCCATGTGCACAAAAACTTACACATGAATATCACAGGAGTATTAGGTATAGTAGCTGAAATGAGGAACCCAAGTTCATGTGTTCAAGACAAAGCTGAACGATAGAAAGGCCCCATTTCAAAGCAAAGAAGAAGGAGAAGGAGGAAGAGGAGGAGGAAAAGGAGGAGGAGGAGGAGAAGAAGAAGAAGAAGGTATTTAAGTTGCTGATGTATAAATATGGATTGATATTCCATACAATGGAATGAAACCTGACACAAATAGATATAGAATAGTGACACGTGATGCAACGTAGGTGAACACTGACAGCATTAGGTTCAGTGAAAGAATCTAATTACTGAAGACCATATATTGTATGTTTCTATTAATATAAAATGGTAAGAGTTGACAAATAACAGGGAAGTAGATTTGAGGGTGAAGTTGGAAATGAATTGACTGCTGGTGCATATATTTCTTCCATGGGGGATAAAAATGTATGCTTGCATTTTGGTGATTGATTTTTGCACAAATATTAATATCTGAAACATTCAACTAAATTTAATTTGGTGCATTATGTGGTATGTGGATTATATTTTAATAAAATCATTTTCAAAAACTGCAAAATTTAAGATGGAAAAAAATTCTAGAAAATATTGTCGCTGAATTTGATTCTCATTTTGGAAAGGTGTAGACGTATTTTTCCTAATAAGCACAACTAAAATCCCTTAACATAATATCTAAAATAAATAAAAGACTCCAAAGGCTTAACAGAATAAATCAGATCACTTAAAATGGAGAAAGTATATCATGTAAACAGCAACCAAAAAAACAGCAGAAGTGGCAGTATCACTATCAGACAACAAATGATACTTTCAGAGACAAAGATATATATATATATATATATATATATATATATATATATATATTCAATAGGAAAAAGTAACATTAATAAATGCGCTGGCTGCAAACCACAGAATTACAATATTACATGAAGCAATAATTGAAGAATAAATATATTAATATGAAATAGTTGGAGACATTAACACTCCTCTCCTAACAAGAAGCAACTAACCATAAAGCATCAAGGTTATAGAATTCAATAACCAGAAACAAATAACAAATGATAAAAGTATTATCTGAAAACATTTGGACAATGAAAAGCAGAATCCTAAATAACCAAAATCTTGAAGAAAGCAAAGTGATATGCAGAATGACTGAATATGTGGGCATACATGTGCGGTTTTCAGCTTCTCAGGAAACTGAAACAACAGGATCATATGAACTCACAAGTTCAAGACCAGCTTGGGCAACATAGAGACTCAACTCAAAACAAAACAAAGCAATAATAATAATGTGTAGAACTGAAATAAAAATGAAAACATACCATTTCAAAACTTATAGGATGCCACTATAGCTTCCCTGAAACTTGTGGCAATAAAAGATTATATTAGAATATGACTAGGTCTCAAATCAATAATTTATGCTGCTTCTTTTTTTATTTTTTAATTTTTTTAATTTTTTATTTTTTTAATGCTGCTTCTTAATAAGAAAAAGGAAAGAAGTGAATCTAAAAGAAAACAAAAGGCAGAAATAATAAATAAAAGCAGACATTGGTGAATTGTAAAACAGAAAAATAATAGAAAAATCAGTTGAACAAGAGGTACTGTAGTTCCTTGGAAGGATCAATAAAATTTGAATACCTCTAAGATGACGGATGAGGGTAAACTGGCAGAACCTGTGGTTATTTTTATCAGGAATGAAATAGGAAACACCATTAGGGATGGTGAAGACATCAAAAGGGTAGGCAATACAGATACCCCTATAACTACTATTAAGTAAATTTTATTCACAATTTAAAAACTGTCAATAAAGAAGTCCCAGATGGTTTCACTTGCGAATATCTGTGTGGTGGATTAAAAACTGGTGGTCAACTTAACACCAGCTGAACTGAATCAGTGTGGCGCTGAGCATGGATGGCCCACCTGAGAATTGTTGCCAAGATAAAAAGGAGAACTGGAGAGGAAGAGTTGAGAGTTGTTGTTTGGTTCTGTTGGTTTTCCTGTTGCAATTGATTCTCCTGGAGGAGCTTGTCAAGGTTCTTTCCTGATATAAACTTGACTGTTCTCATCATCAGAGGAGCTCAGGACCTTGTTGTTGCTGAGAATGGTTGTGGTTCCACTTTGGGGGAGCTCTGGGCCTTACATTGAGCATAGCTTCTTGGCTCCACAGGGAAAGATGGTGTGCTGCTCCATCTCCAGGAGAAGATTTTCATGCTGGCATCCTGATATGAACTTGGCTGTTCTCATCGTTGGGACCACATTGTTGCTGAAGATGGCAGTGGTTTTTAGGGGGAGTTCTGGTTCTTTGAGTATAGCTTCCTGGCTCTAGTGCAGAATCCTCAGCCTACTGGTAGAGATCCTTCATTTTGTTGGCACAGACTTTCTAGCTTCCAGTGCTGACCTTTGGTCCTTCCCAGCACAGATCCGTGAAACAGTGTTGCAAGAATCATTGTTGTGGGCTCTAGGTCTCCAGGTGGACTCGTTGGGGGCATTGTCATGGGCTACAGGTCTTCAGATGAACTTCCACAGGATATTGCCATGGGATCCAGGCCCTTGGTTGGATTCTCCAAGTATTTAGTGTGTAGACAGATTTCCTGTACCTTTCATTGTATTTGACTCCTTGAGTGACCATTATAAATACTATAAATTATGTGTCCTGTATTGTCTTGTTCTCCTTACAAACCCTGACTACAACAGTCTCCTAAATATTAAAAGAATAATCAATACCAATTGTATATATTTTTTCTAGAAAATAAAGAATTCAAGAAGACAGAAGTTGGCGCCTCCTCAGAATCAGCCATGCTGGGACTGGAAGGACCCACCAAGAAGCCAACTAGCCACCCTTTCTGGTAAGCTGTGCAAGCTGTGAGGGTTCCAGGAAGAGAAAAGTTGCATAGCGACTCCTGTGGGCCTACTGGCGTGTGGGCTGAGAATCAACACCCCCCACCATGCCCTGTAAGCAACTGGCTGGTTTGGAGAACAAGCTGAGTTGATAGCAACTGAGGTACAAAAAGCAACTAGATACTTGTATTGTTTGGCTGGTTTTGCAGGCCTGAGGCCAGTAGTTGGAGCATCTATTGGGAGGATGACAGTATGCAATGTAGCAAACATGGGGGATTTCCTTCTGTCTTGTCTTTGAAACCCAATATTGTTCTCACTGTTTTGCTTTGTTCTGATTAATTGCTTTTGCTTTATTCAATATTCTGTTTTGTTTTTTTGGCTTGATTTTGTCATACCTGATGAAATGAACAACTACTGTGAAGATAACCAGGAATACTATAGTAGCCATTGTTGTTTTCCTAGTATCCTGCTGTGAAGTTCTGTACCAATTTTGCTGCTTTGCTTTGATTGGCTTTGTTCTGTTTTGTTTTTTTGGATTTTACTATCTTTAAAATAAAAAAATAGAAAAGAAAGTAGAAATATGTCCTAATTGTTTATTTGAGAGATTAGTATTACCATGACAACAAAACCAAACAAAATACTGAAAAAAGAATAAAGAAAGTAAAGTATAGGCCAACATAGTGTTATAAAGATGTAAAACATTCTAATAAAGTACTAGAAAATAGGATACAGCAATACAGAAAAGAAAACTATACAGATAGGATTGGAAGAAATAACACTGTCACTGTTTAGAGATGACATGATTCTTTATGTAGAAAATTCCAAATGATTGAAAACAAATTAAGAATATAAAATCATAGAACTAATGAAAGAGTTCAGCAATGTTACAAAGTACAGATTAAAAAAGGAAAGAAAAGCAATAAACATAATAAATGCACAATATTGAGATTAAAGATAAGGTAATATTTAGGGAAAGATCCATATATTTGGGGGCTCAGGATTATCTATGATTCCTTTCTTATATCTGCTTTCAAAAGCACAACTTATGAAAAGAAAAATGAACAAATTAGACTTCATCAAAATTAAAAATTGTGGCATTCTTAATACGTTTTCAAATACTACTTGAGACATAGCAGATTACAGATATAATTATAAATAAAATGAAGCATCAGGAACAAAGAATAATAAGAGAATCACTAGAGTTAAAGTTATAACATATGTTTGTCAAGTTTATAAACTTGTTCACAAAAAAGTGATAAACTTTGCTACATGCAAAAGATTTTGCAATGAGATTAACAGAAATCTTTGTCAGCATACTCACAAACCAAATATAAAATAAGTAAAACAAGCAAATTGAAAATTAGAATTTATTAAGACATCTTCTGAGTAATTTTTTCAGAAATATTGTGGACTTCTTAATTTTTATTCTAAGCTATTTTTGCATTTTTCATTTTTTGTTGTAATTTAAAAAATTTTGGTTATACATGTCTTTTAAGTTTAACTATTTTACATATACAACAATGGCATTAATGGCACTCATAAGTGTGTAACTATCACCATTGGTTACTTAATAATTCATTGGTTAAAAACAGTTGTAGTTCCACATAATCAGCAGACATTTTTTAAAAGTAAAATAAAATTCAGGTGAATTATAGTTAAGAAATAACAGTCAATAAATGTTTGACATGAAAGGTTACAGCAAGGTGAATCTTTAAAAACCAATTCCTATAGGATTATGTGCAAGTGATGAAATATTAAAAGATGTAGGATAATATAAAAAGAAAATTCTCAAATTACATATATCTTTAGATTTTTATGTCACTTTTAAAGAAACAAATGCTTGAACTGCTTGAAATATTTTAAATGGCAGACCACACTAGAAAGGTGATGTGAAAATTCCTTCAGGAATGAGCAGTCATAGGAAAAGCCTTGGTCCTGTGCCAAGATGTCATCAAATTGTTATGCGTTATTTCTTTGTTTTCAGTTAAAACAAATGATATAGGGAACACGTGCCGGTTGTTATGACTCTCATTCTTCCCATTTCAATGATCACATTACCACTGATTCTGGTTACTCCTGCAATATGCAATGAATCAATTACTGATGAACCAGCAGGATCCGGGGTCTTTTAATTCTCTGTGTGGCCTGAGAAGCATGGCAGAACTCTAGAGGAGAAGGGCCTTCCAGGAAGAACCAAGGTCAGGTTTATTTACAGAATGGGGACACAGAGTTACTGGTGAAAAGCAGTTATCAAAAAAATCAAATAAATAAATAAAAAGAAAGATTTTTTTTTTAGCACACTAGCGTATATGTTGTAAAAGAGTGTAAATATGCCAAATGTTAAGCAGTTAGTTCAAAGCAGTGGTATTTTGAATATTTTGAATGATATTTGTTTTCTCCTTCCACAATTAATATGCATCACTTTTATAATCAGAAAAAGAGATCAGTCTTTTAAAAAGTAAGAGATGATACTGAATGAAATTTAGCAATTGTGTTTTAAAGTAAAAGCTATGTAGAGATATAAATTTGAAAATATTTTCATCTCTGGTGTGAGAAAGAACAAATCTTATGTTTCTGCTGTGGCTGTTTATGTGTAAAATGGGGAGAAGAAGGTTAAGAAGAGAAACTGAGAGACAGAAAATACAAAAGGCTGGAAATTGGCCACTTGATAAGAGGAATTAGAGTGGGTCTTCCAAAGTACACCATGAAGGGAGGAAGGTAGTTCTTCCTTTCTGAATAGCTGTTGGCTCGTTAACAAGAATTAGTTCTTGGAACACAAGCATTCCCCGAAGATGGAATGTCTTTCCCCTTAAATTCACACAGGCTACCCAGAAACCCCTGAGTTCCTGGAATTTTTATTAAAATGTTCATATAAACAAGCAATCATTTTGAGATTATATAGTTTCTGGTAATGATAACCATGAATGCAATCAAAACATGCATTTGTATTACAAAAAAAAAAAAGGATGAAAAGATATGAGGAAGACTTTTCTTAAAGAGAGATTTTTATGAAAATGCTTATTTTTCTTTATTCATTCACATCGGGTGCTACAGCACCATTAGTAAATTGTTATTTTTATGAGACTGTTTCACTCAGGAAATTTCTTAATTCATTACATTTTATTAGATCAGCAGTAATGAACCAAAAACAATATCATTTATTTTTATTACTACTGTAGGTTAAATCACAATGATTTATATAGCCAGATTGAAGCAATGACTGTGTAATTACTCTGTTATTGTCAACGATATATTTTTCTTAAATAAGACACTTTAACCACATGTAAAGTCGATAAATATAGAAACTTGTAAGTGAAAATAGACTAGCTACTGTGTTACCATCTTGTACTTAATATCCTATTTGGTTCCATTCTGATTGGTGGGTATGAGGGACATAAGGAAACAGACAAAACAATGGTATTAATGAAGTGATGATGATGAACATGTCGCAAAATATATGGCTTTAGAATATCATTCATAATGTCATAAACGTAATTGTGTTACTTTCCTTAATTAGAAAACAAACATAACAATTGCATATGGACAACTTTTTGTATATTTCTTCTGCTTGCACCAAGAATACTTTCTAAGCTTCTATGGCCACTTTGCTTCAATGTCTTGCAATTGCAAATATTATAGTGTTGTTAGGCAACCTTTTTTAGTCTGATCTTCTGAAGCCTGAGTCTAGGAGAAGTGAGCAGGTGCTTTAGCACCTGTATCATAATATTGGAATGACCTGAAGACTTGCCAGAAACCCTTTCTTTTTCTAAGTAAATAACTTTATTTCAAATAAGTGTTAAGGTATCAGTCCTACAAATGTTTGTTTTGGTTTAGCAATGGTACGTTAATATTTGTGGCAGCTAAAAGAGGATTGTCTTCAAAATATCAAGAGAAAAAACAACAATGAGTGTACCATTCACTAGTCACAAACTAATATGCAAGTAGTAATAATAGCAAAAAACCCCAAGAAACAACAACAACAACAAAAAACTACAACTCTCTGGGCAGCAACACTTAAGTGATCATTCCTGTGGCCAAGTGCAGTTTTTATCTCTAGTCCACATGATTAATAACCTGTTTTGTTGAAGTTGTGTATGCTTAAGAGTATTGGAGAATTTACTTTAAAATTTCCCTAATATGATGAACTCAGCAGATGACTTTCTAAGGTTGATAAAGGAAAAAAGAAAATATTCTGAAACACTTATGGGCCAAGAGTTTTGGTAAGAGATTGTGTTTTGTTTGTTTTTCAACAAATGGTGAAGGTGTTTTGGCAAGATGAAGCAAAGTATAGAATTTTACATCCGACTCTTCCGCTTTTTCCAATTTTTAAGCATTTCATTTTGCATTTCTCAACCTTTCCTTCTATCTTGCTTGGTTAATGCAAAACCATAAAGGACAATGCAATGTCAGGTCATCACACACCTTCTCACGGGCACCGGGATAACACCAGGACACCCGCACAAGCCACGTGAGGGAGACGCAGCAGCGGGCCTTCCTGTGTGTGACCTAGAGGTGAAGTGAAGATCAGACATATTTTGTCAAAATAATTTTAGAAACACCGGGGTCAGTTTCGTGAACCAAAATGTGAATAAATGTTTTAGATTTAGAACGTCCCCTGACCACATGGCTTTTTAAAGTGCGAAGGAGGCATAAAATCAGGTTCTCAGTGTGTTGCAGGCCATCATCCTTCTCCCAGGATACTCCGACCTCACTGCAGTTTTCAGTCTGCTTTTGACATTGGGAAATCTTGTCTTATGGACCTATTTTATGTTCCAGACTATGAAAAATTAAGTAATTCCAAGTGCTTCTCTTTGTATGTAGAAGCTGTGAAATATTGGAAACAGCAGTTATTCTTTTTTTTTTTTTAAAGCAAAACAGAAAAAAGGATAGAAGTAATACAGAATTTTAAAAATGGCAAGAAATCAACAAGTTAATATATTAACAATAAATGAAACCTTGTTATAGCATATTTGTTATGACTACTAATTTAGGGTACTTTGAATGAGAACAGATACAAAAAAAAAGTTCTCTTTCCCCCTCTTCTCACATCTAGTTCTTCTTCACTTGTCTTGCCAACACTATTTAGATGCAACAATTTAAATTTATTTCTAACCGTGTGAATATGACAGCACACTAACAAATATATGCATTGTCACAACAAATGGACACCCAGAAAACTGAACGCCAAATGTTTGCTCATTTGGCTATGAATCATTCACTTTTTGACACCAGTGAAGTTTTCATTTAAAAGGAGAAGAAAATAAGACCAAAGACATTTTTAAGTTTTTTTCATTTTTTTCACATATGCTGCAGAATGCAATTTGGAAGTGTATTACATTAAAAAATATCTTCATAGATATTACTGAGTGGGGTTGTTCATAGCAATAGTGTGTCCTTTCTCCCCTGTGTCAGTCTCCTCTCTCTTTTTACTTGCTGTAAATGTGAATGAGGGAACATGTGATCTTTCAAGTTTTTCTTTGTTATTCTATTTTTTATGAGTTTAAAGCTGCACAACTTGAGGACTTAAAATCAGTAATGCTAGTTTAAGTAAAATATGTCTACACCTGATAAGTTCAGAAAGGAGACAACTTTACTCTTCCAGTATTTCATAAGAAACAAGGGGAAATAAAGCTCTTACATAATATTCTTGAAGAAAATTGGAAGGAATTTTTAAAAATTATTTTGTTTTTATAACATTATGGAAAATTGCTAACTTTATAAGCAATTGTTTTTCAATCAATTACCATAAGTTAATGACCCAAACATTATAACTTTATCAGCATACGCTTGAATTTATTAATCTAATCTGTCTGAATTATGATTTCTTGTTCAGCCTACTTTTTCTTAGTTGGTCTATAATTTATGGTCTGTCAACCTACGATTTGTGACAGATGACGCAGTCATTACTCATTGTATTCATTAAGTTCAATAGAAAAGGTTACAAATTTTAAGAGAGTAAGCCCAAAGAGAAAAATTTACACAAGAAGTGAAAGGATTGACTTTACAACTGGGACAAAAAAAGAAAACTAATGACCATGGAGCCTCAGGAAGCTCAGAACCCAGGCATAAATTTAAAATTAGTCCTAGTAAAAGCAACTTTACTAAGAAAAATAGTCTTTTTTACATTTTTGAGTCCATATTGTTCTCTAGAACTTGCTTCTCTTAGGTACCACAGAAAAAAAATTCTGGAAAACACCAGAGAACAGATCCTTGGTTAGGGAGTTTCATTCACAAAGGAAGTATTTGACAAGCCATGTATTGATATTAAATCTAAATAAGAACCTTGCATGGTACTTTAGTGATTTCCCATTATTTTCTACTGAAAGTAAGCCATTATCGACTTGGCAAAACCCTTCACACAATTCAAATCTATAAGCAGAACAAAACCTAAATCCTTGAAAGGGTAACAAGTATAAAAGCGAAAATAAGGGAATTGAGAAAAAAAGCAGTGTTTAGATAGTGTAAGTTGATTTGTGTGAATACCAAAATACTAGCAAATTTTATAAAATTTGAAATAAATTTTTAGAAATTATACGCTTACACATGCTCTAACATTTGTAAATAAAAATCTCAGAGGACAAAAGTTCAAACCCTACCCTTTTGCATTCATTTAAAATTTCTGATGTGTAGGATAGTTATTCTTCTTCTGTAAAAGGCAGTAGTTATTTCAATACAGAAGTGGTCTATGTGTGTCGAAAGAGTGACAGTAAAAAAAATAAAATAAAATAATAAGAAACAAGTGATGTGAAAGACAAAGGGCAAATAGTTTTATTCAACTGAATCAGCGAAATGTGTGACTTTTGAAAAGTTAAATTCCAGAGTTTGGTCCAATTTCTCCATTTCTTCTTAAAATCACAGTTCTCTGTTATTCTGGGCTTAAAATGAGCTAATGGACAGGACCTCCCATTTTCTTCAGTTCCTTGCTAGCAGAATTTGTTGCAGAAATAATTTCCTTCACTGAAATCTATGATGAGTTACTAAGCAAAATAAAAATATTGCCCTATTTGCCAAGGAGAAAGGAAATAGCATTTTAGAACAAAGCAGAGGTCAGCATTTATTTGTGTTCAAACTTGGTGCCACCATTCTGAGTGGCTTCCAGTTGAACAAGCCTACCCCTGTTCAATTGATAGCTTGGGTCATAAAGAAAATACTGTATTTAAAATAGTACATTTCATCTGAGGAGAGAGAAGTTACCATTCACCTATTAGAAAAGCTACTGGCACACCTTGGTATTCAGTTCAAAAAAACGGTAAACTTTGAATTGGTGTGTAGTCCTGAAATCTTAAAATGGTCAAGTTCTAGTGGCTTGTGTGTTACTGCCCCATCATCACGTGTCAGGAGATACCAGATGATTTTGGACTTTGAGAAAGCATTTCTGGATTTACAAAATGTACTTCTCAACAAGTTTTATCAAGAAAAAAGAGAAAGAATTGAACAACAAAGTCTATTTGTTCTTTGTGCTACCCTGAAGGTAGAGTTTCACTTTCTTAATATTTGTGAAGTGTGGGGAGATCAGGCTTAAAATGGTCTCTCCTGCTCCATTTATTTCTACTCATTTTTCTGTACTCTATCAATCTGAACATGTCTTTTTTTCTGTTACTTTTAATTTTGTCACAGTCTATGTGGTTTCTGAAACTTCTCAGTATTGTTTCTAGAAAAAATACTCTTATCTCTTTCATTAAGTAACTCTTAATACAATATCCACATCCAGGTTTTCCTTAGAAGTCTGATCTAAGCATTCCCATTTCCCATCTGCTTTTCCAAGAATAACATTATTCACCTTTTATTGTAGTTGCCTTTTTGCATATTTTAAGTATTCTTACTATATTCAAAGCATTATAAGAATGGAAACCTAATACATTTTGTTTACTATCGTATGTTAGGCACCTAATATATTTCAATCCAATTTATTTAATGGACATAGTAATATTTTATGATGCTAAAACTGAATTTGTAAAACTAGTTTTAATTATTAAGACTTTATACCTTATAATGGTATGCTGACTTTTGTGTAAAGTTTTTATTGAAAATAATGATAATAATAATAATATCATTGCCATTCAACAATAATGAATGGCAGGGATAATAACCACTATTTAAATTCATTGAAGTTTTACTATGACTAGTTATTATGTTAAGAGTTTTCACACATTATTTCACCCAATTTTTAAAATATCTCCCCCAAATGGGTATTTGATTTCCCATTTGTAAATGAGAAAATTAAGACTTAGAAATAACACACATAAAGTAATGATAGGAATAGTAGGTTTTTGATTCTAGATCTAACTTAAAGATCACCCTAATGTCACTATATTACATGACTTATATAGGTATATTCAAGAATTTATTTATACTACCAGTACTTGTTTTGTTTCTATCACTATGGCTTTATTCTTACATTATGAGGTAGCTAATGCTGTAAGGTAAAGCTAAGGAGAGGACTTACTATTTTTAATTCTCTCTTTGTCACTATGCACTTAGTAGTACATGGGAACAATAACCTAAAATGCAGATATGCACTTACTTTTTGGCACCTTCACTAGTATTTTACTTTCTTTGCTTGCTTACATAGTATAATATCAAATTTCCAGAGTCTTATGGTTTTTAACTTTCTATTTGATGGCTGTCATCACCCTTATGCAATGTTTTGGAACAACTTTATCATTAATCATAAATGTTATTTGGGGGGTTAATAATAAAAATAATAATCAATACCATGGTAATGACTCAACCTCCAGATTTGTGAAGTAGTTATAATTATTATCCTCATGTTATATTGTCTTACCTCTGTAGTGATAATGAGGCTGAGCCTTTCATAATTAAGTAATTAATAAGGGGTAGAGCTAAGGTATGAATTCAAGTTATCTGAATCTAGAGGTATTGATCTTTAATTCCAGTGGCTCTTGCCAAGGAAATAAGTAGAATATAATTCCTTCTCTATCTGCATTGTGTCACTTCATGCAAAGAAAGAAAGACACACACACACACACACACACACACACACACACACACATGCATACAGAGAGAGAGAGAGAGATTGGAAATTTCCTCTATTTATTACATATAGACATACAATTCTTAAATACTTTCAAATATCTCTATGTAGATCTCTGCAAGTGACTTATTTGAAGATGAATTCTAAACACATTTTAATTTAGTTTTAATTGTTTCAAGAAATATTGCCCTGATCCTCTATTTAAGTTTTTGCATAAATATTATTGAAAGAGTTACATAATAGAATACACAATTAATATTTCAAATTAAAAGTACATCTTCAATATTTGGCAAGAAATCCTCCCAGTAAATTAATCTGAAAATTTACCATGTCTGGATTCATTGCCTGATTTGGCGGTAGCATTTGATCTGACTTGAGAGGGTGTAGGTAATATGTGATAAATTGCTTAGCAAATTAGAAATTAGGACCTTTGGCCTGTTGAATTAGGCTAGGGCACCTCTAAATTGAAGAGAGGTAGTTTTCGACATGCAATGCAAGAAACTGAGTGCTCAGCCATAGGTATAACTTCTTCCTTACTATTATGTCTGAAAATGCAAGTTATTTCCTTGATGGCCTGTGTTGCTTGGGGATTAGGTACTCAGACCCAAATACTGAGCACACAATTGTTTGGAAAACTTCTTGGTGTTTGCAAAAATAGTTCTGGAAGCTGGTTTCCAGCTGTAGTCATCACTATTTTAGCAATTTGTTAAACTTCTGAATTCATTTAGGATTTGAGACTTACCAAACAATTGTCATAGAGAAAATATAAAGATATATTCATGAGTACCATTTTCTTCTATGCAAGTATGAGAAAATCTTTAAAAATATTTTTAGTTGTCATCATGTGACCTACTTGTTAATAACAGTAAATATTGAGATACTGAAATGTTTTATAGACTATTTTTGTTATTGGAAGTAGATGACAGTGCTATAAGAGAACATAAATAGAAAATTTATAGTTTAAAAGTATATTAGCAAGCACACTCAATAGCATAATTGTCAGTGGCAGCTCACAGCATAGTCTCTTAAATTCCTTTTAAAAATTAAACTTCCTCATATTTTACGAATACTATTACTAGCAGGAGAAAAGAGAAGGTCTCCTTAGAGCCAGTAGCAGTAACCAATGAGCAAATTCTAGGCTAATATGTTGCTAAATTCAGTCCCCAGCGAGCTGTATTCCTTTCAGAAAGTGACAGAGATAATGCACATACATTATGGGGGAGATCTGAAAACTAAACACATCTGGTTCATGAAGTTCTCAAGGTAAGATGATCAATATTCCTTGGAGAAAGAGTTTTGCAGGCCACCTTTGATTGCAGTCTTGAATTGCTCATCTGTAAAACATTTTTTCCCTTTTTTTTTTCTTTTGGTATCAAGGATCAAACTCATGATTTTGCATTTGCCAGGTAGTCACTGTGCTGCTGAGCTATATCCCCGTCTGTGAAGCACTTTTGTTGACTGAAGAATCTATGAGTCAGAATGGACAAAGACATATTCACATTATAGCAGATATGTGGACACACACTTTAGTCTAAGTGTCAAAGCTCAGTAGATATTTTTATAAAAGAAATACCACACTTGCCAAGAATGACAGTTGAACACTAGCTTTGCTTAGCATCTCTGAATTTCCAAAAGATTACACTGGAGCCAAAAAGCTATTGGAGGCATCAGAAGGAAGAAATAATCACTTTATGACTCAATTTCACCTTGATTTCTTCTGATTCATACAATACAGGCAAAGTTGCCTATGGTATAAGCTGGCCATATATGCTAGCCATTAATAAACTTACATTGTTTTAGAAAGTGGTTAGAGCTTACTTCTGAATCTGGTCTCTTCCCCTCACTTGGTACTTATACAAAGGTGAATGACCACAGACTGCTGTAGTTATCCCCATCAGTTATGAAATGAGACTATGGAAGGACATACGGTTCATTCAGTGCCTGTGCATATTAGCAGGGTTATATCATAGTACAATACCAGGAACTGATAGAAAATGAATCCCAGACACCTCTACTCTTAAAAAGTTTCTTACCCTTTTGTGATTTCCTTATAGCGTCCCTTTTTATAGACAACCCGAGACATCTACTTAGGTTGGGAAACTTTGCTTTCTTCTCCTTTAAACAACCGTGTCAAACACATTAAGTAGTCAGTTGACAGGACAAGTGAGGCTAACAGGTTTTCTTCTTGTTGCTACCACACCCAGCTCCTTTCCCCATGCCCTCACCCCCTTTACTGAAACTTTGTCTATGGGCTGCTGCTTCTCTATTCCTGGGTGACATCTAGCAGAGACCTCATGGCTTTTATGATCACTTTCATATCACAACCATTTTTAGCTCACAAAAAATAGACTTAGTTTGGAAACTAAAATGCTCTGTGCTTTTAAGACTAAGCATGTTGAAGCTTATTTTAAGTTAAAATGTCTTCCCAGGCACATTTGAGGATTTACTGAGGGCAGAAAGCTCGGGTCTTCATCCTGTTTGTCCCCACATTTCCATCCCTTTCCTTCCCTGCTATGCAGATCTCTGGCTCTGGCTTCTCCTGGTTCAAAAGTAGAAGGGAAGGAGGAGAGGTAAAGGGCAGTGAAGACTGGCCATCACGGTTGTACCCCAGATAATTTGGTGTTAGTTACATCTAGGAGAGGAGATGCTTTAGATTTGAATCTATTTTCTTTTGTGTTACAGTCACAAAATTTTGGATGGATTCTTCATTTTAGGGTCCTTCTGATTTATTTATTAATCCAGGCAAAGAATTTGTCCAGCTCTTTATTCGCTAATCCATGTTTTTCCTGTGGTGTTCGTTCTTTCTCTCTCTCTCTCTCACCAAGTGCTGCACTTGGGAAGTCTGTTTAAATAGAGAACAGCCTATCTCTCTCTCCTCTGATGGGAGACACTAACCAAACTATGTGTTTTGGACAGTCCCAACGGAGTGGTCATTTCCCATTCTACCATGACAAAAGCTAATGAGCCAGTATCTCTCACCTTTAGGAAAGCTTTTTAAAAGCAGGAACTGGAACACTAGCTAAGCTCCCTGAAGAACAATCCTGCAGCCTTTCCCACTTAGCTTAGGTGAAGGGGAGACCCCTTTCCTCTACCACAATGGTACAGTAAAAAGAAATGCACAGCCCCTGTCTTTTAGAAACAATTTCCAACCTCATTCTTCCCACTTTAACCTGTTTAAAAACCAGAAATCAGAGTTCAATTAATAGTAGTAGTTCTCACTCAGAATTACCTCTCAGCAATGAATACCTCTCTTGCCAGCATTCTAGGAAGCTGAGGTGGGAGAACCACAAATTTGAGCCCACCCTGGCAGTTCAGCAAATTAATTAGACTCTGTCTGAAAATAAAAAATTTAAAAAGACTGGAGGTATAGATCAATGGGAATACACTGGTTACTTCAATCCCTTCCCTGCAAAACAAAACAAAACAAAACAAACAAACAGACAATAAGAAAAACGACCCCTCATCCCTTGGAGGTCTTGCTTAGGGATCAACCATTTTACTCTTAATATAAGTATGAATATAACCTTTTGTTGGATCTCGACTGAAATGAAAGCAAATGCTGTTTCATTTTATTGTTTTGTTGCATTAAAAAACAAGATCTACTTTTTTCCCCATGAGGATTCCATAGCCATATTTTGAAATAAAACTATCTACAATAACATGGAGAGTCAGTACTGTTCCCTAAATATACTGTATTGCACCATGTACCACCCTTAGCTTCAGGGTATAACTGAAATCAACAAAAGCATCCTCACAGGCTGCTGTTGTACACATAAAAGAGCTTGCATGAGTGTGCATATGTTCTGAGCTCACTGGAGTGGAAAACAAACAACAAAACAAATTACAGCACAACAGCAAACTCTAGCATCAAAAAAGATAGACGATGAGGCCTTTTTCCTCCCTCACTTGAGGAGGAAGATGCTTGTTTCTGATAGCTATAAACCTACAAAGTTAGCTATTAGAAAAAAAATGAGATGAAATATTTATGAATTTGAAACAATGATATTATTTTCTTTTTTGGGTTGTCAGCAGTAGATGGACACATGTAAATAGCTCACATGTGTTTCATAACTAATGAACACATTTAATGGTATGTGTTAGTTAGCTCTCCTGTTGCTGAGACAGAAAGCAGACACCCACAGTTTAAATAGAGGAGCAGATTAATTTAACTTGCAGTTTCAGGAGAGTCAGTCCACGCTTTCCAGGCTCTAAGGCAGAAACTTTGAGGTGGAAGAGTGTGGCTGAGCAAAGCTACTTAGTTCATGGTAACCAGGAAGCAGAGCAGGGGAGCTGTGACGGAGAGGAAGGAGCAAGAGACCATATATGGTACCCAAGGTGATGCCCCCTTAACTTACAGAAACATATGCAGGAGTGTCTTTTATTAATCTGCTAGGAATTCTTAACACCATGAAGCTCATATGTCAGGATTAATGGTCACATGTCAGCCATCTTTATTAGTCACCTATCCATCACTGGAACAAAATACCGGATTTCAAACACTTAAAGGAGGATGGGTGTATTTTGGTTCACAATTTCAGAGGGTTCCATCTGGCTCCAAAGCAGAGACTATTTGGTGGAAAGGCAGGTGAAGAAAGGAGCTCACCCCATGAGAGCCAGGAAGCAGAGAGAAGTGAGGAGCCAGAGACGGGATTACACCTTTCCAGGTATACCAGGGGTGAACTGCTTTTCTGACCAGATACAAACACCTACCAACACACAAAGCTCTGAACTCAGCAGTGGATTTATTCCCACAATCCAATCACCTTCCAAAGCCCCTGCTTCTAAATTCATGAGACTCAGGAAGGAGGGGGAGCATGTTAGATCTAAACTATAATTGTGTTTTTCTTACCATCATTTAACTGAGAATCATTAGTACTGATGTTTACATCTAGATCCAACAAATAACAACAGTGTCCAGTATGAGATAGTGTATGACAGTTTTTGAATGAATCAATGATTTTGTAAAGAGTTGGTGATTCCAAAAATGTGCAAAATAATTGTTCTAAAACATATTTTTATTCATATATTGCCAGACTTTGCTTTAATTAGATGAATATTGTACCATTCTCATTCATTGTGGCATGTCCATGCTTTTCATGCACTAAAAGGTCAAAGTACATTTTGAATAAATACAAACTATTTTTAGACATTTCTTATTTGAAGTTAGTACCCAATTTTGGCAGAAAGAGTAAGTTACACATGATTCATTATAACTTCACTCTCTTACTGTTGTTTTCAAGAACTATGAATGGTCAAACTTACTGAAAGACAAAATGATACTAAAGTAAAATGTTACGTGCACAAGTGAAGCTCTTCATGTTTACTGTCCTGAATTCATTTACCAACTTTTCCAGATAAAATAATTACCCTGAATTTATGTGTATTAATAAACTACATATAGTGTTGTCCTTTATCTTTTCAAATATTATGTAGCTGTGTTCATTGGACATGCATAATATTATACAATTTGTTCTTTTTTGGTCCTTATTATATTTGTAAACTTTAATAAAAATGATACATGGAATATGTAGCTCATTTATTTTAACTGTTATATAGAATTCATTATTCATCATATGAATAAAAAATGTTTAATCATTTGTCTGTTGGTGCATATTTAAGTGACTTAAAAAGTTTGCTTTTATTGACAATGCTGCAGCAAGCATACATTAAATATGCCATTCAACATATGTACTAGAGTTTTTCTTGGTGTAGTTCAAGAAGTAAAATACCTAAAATACAGTGTTACTAGATAGCTCCAAATGGTCTCAAAACAGGCTGACTCAGCACAATCATAAGTATTGGATAAGCAGTCTCAGATTCTCCAAATCCTCATCAATACATAATATTTTTCAACTAAAACACTTTGCCTGTGGTGAATGTTTTTACTGTAGTATTTTGGTCTCATTATGCTAGTGAATCTGCTAGTATATGCACAGATGTATATACATTTCCTTTAAATATTGAGATTATGCATATTAACTGGCAACCCAATGATGTAATTTTTGAAAGAAAGTTTATGATTTTTACAAAAGTTTAGCCTTATTTGTATTATTCAGTGTTGTGCTTAGTATTCATTTGATTTGATTCTTTTTTTTCTCACATATTTATTGAATTAGATTTTCACAATCCTCTCCCTCTTATTTTCACCTATTTCTTTGGAAGTAGTACATACAATTACTTTCATTTTCTTTTGATTTTCATATTAACTTTAATTATTTTCAAGAAATTCAAAATTACTCAGTATTTCCATTCAGGTTTTATCAAGTTTTGTTATATATTTGAAGCATAAAGGGTAAATCAAATTATGAACAAATACAGACATCTTGATCAGATGTATTCCTTTTCCTATTGCTTTTTTGGAATGAAAGTTAAACACATAACTTATAAAAATACAAACTTAATAATTACCAGTAATAAGAAGTTGTTTTTGTGACATTGTTTATCATTTTAACTAATGAATTCTAACATTTTGTTTTAGGAAAGGATGCTTTTCAAAGTGAAATTGAAGAGCCATATCTTACCTGTGAAAATGTGCCAAAAGTCATAAAAAGTGCTATGAGAAAATGCTGTGTATAAAAATGCATCTTCTTCAACCTCTTCAATTGTTATAAGGCATTCCAGTACATTTGATAGGTAACATTTAGATTTATGTTTGCTCAACCCACAACCAAATATTAATTGGTATATTTAATGATTATATATGTATATAAATGTGTGTGTGTGTGTACAGAATCTGTGTGATTTTAGTCTGCAATTCTTTTTATGGAGTTAAATTCATAGTTGCCAGGACCCTTGTCTAGTACCAGTGCTTCTTTACAGGACTGCTTAATAATGTACTTCAGAAAAGTCATGTAGTTAAAATTTTCTTTCCAAAATATCAAAATAGTCTTCTCCAAGTTCTTTTTGTACCACATTCTGAGGACTTTAAAGGCTAGCAGCAATGGAGCAGAGAGGAATAGTCTCATAGCAGGGCAAGTGATCCCAGGCAGCCCTAATTCTGCCTCTAACAAGAGATGTAATTTTAAGGCAACTTGTTCTGGCTCTGTGTGCCTGTTTCATTTACAGAAAAACACAGAGTCTTTTACTTGCTCTGAAAAATTATTATGAGGCTGAAACAAGTTCACAGATATAAATAATGTTTTAGAAAGTTAAATAAATGTAGTGATAAGAGTGAAGAGCAATTCATAATAAGTATCTACATGCCTCACTATCAAAACCATGGCTTCTAGAAAAGACATAGGCTGCAAAAAATCAATAAAGGACTAAATTACTTTGGTGGTCACATGTAGCCATACAGCAGGCATGAAAGACAGTTCATATAGTGTGGCTTTTCCAGAGGCCGTGGGTAAAGCACCTCCTTGCCTTGCATCCTTATATTGCCACTTTTCAATCTTTTCTTTGAACAGTTTTATTTTACAACATCCTTTTTTACCTTTTGGTTAAAGAAGCAAAAACATATTTCAGCAATTAGCACCCTAGAAACTCAAGCTGTTTTTTGGCGATATTCTACAAAGATGATTTCGGCCCCTTCATCCCCAGCTTGTTTGTTAATTCACATTCCCATGTCCTTGCACTTGGCAGACTGCACTGCTACAGGCACATTCTTTGGTTGGTGAAGGAAATGTGAGCAATTTGAAGACGTGAAACAGGGACATTAGCTACATCTGAACTAGATAAACTGAGTTAGTGGGGTTTGTTCCTGGCCCGTTCTCTCTATTTTTAAAAGTGATTGTACTCAGAGCTATTCTGAACATTTTAGTTAACTTCCTGTCGTCCACCTACCTATCTTATTATTAGCTACTTTCTTCAGAAATATTTTTAAAGGTGTTAAAAAGAGATGAAACAAAATGTCTTCCAAACTGCTTCCACCTCTGGCTTCAGAGGAATGTGCAGACCCTTCGCTGCTTTTGTACTTCATTTCTTAGAGACAGGGACACGAAAAGCCAGCTAGTGACCAGAAAATTGGTCTGGCATGGAAAGTCCTCTTTATTTTAAGTCACTTTACATATTAAGGCACAGGTGACAATTATCTATTCAGGGAGAATTAATGTTTAGTTCTTTGCTAGTTAAGAGAAAAATGGCATTATGAATGGTATCATAATTACAATTATGTTTCATTGAAAGTATAAATAATTATTTGCCCTCTACTTCCTCAACCCACAAATGTTTCTCTATTAGGCAAGTGCACATCTTGTTTCTCTCCAAACTACATCTAAATAAAGATACAAAAGTAATAGGAAGCTTATCAGAAGCCTAAGAGAAGCCTGTACAAGCTTTAATTCCAGGAATTAATTTCATCTATTTGTTTTACTCGAGTTCTTTTTTTTCCTTTTCTTCTTTTTTTTTCCTGCTTTCTGGAAAATTGATGCTTGGATATTTCTAATTTTAAAATTATATGTTCCCTAGATGCTATAGAAAATTAAAAGAGAAATCTTTAGGTCAAAAACTCATTTTTTTGCATATATTTAACATAGGCAGAGTAAATAGGGTATGCAAAGATTGGAAAACAGCAAAAACCTCAGAACCAGGAGGTTAAATTTCTGTTTCTAACTCTAGATGTTCCCATTATTTCTGAAAATTTGCTCTCTCACTTAGAAATGTGAGCCAAAGCACACTACTAGCTTTACTACTAATTGCCATATACACTAACAGATCTCATCCCAAGGTTATGTGAATCAGAATCTCAGAGAGGAGCCCTCAGTTTTATACTCTCGCAACTTCACAGGAGATTATGATGTGTGTCTTTTGCTGGTCAACACAAGGCCAGCTCGACACTCCTTGAGACTATTCCTATGTGGCTGTATCTGGACATCTGTAAATTGTAGCACAGAGTTAGGGATGGGAGGCCTTCCACCTGCCTCACTCTGTTGCATGTAAACTGTCTTATTTGATCTTAAAAGCAGTCACCAATATCTGAAATAATTTACTTTACATATTTGTCATTTGTTTATTTTTCATCTCACATAAATTGCTTGTAATTTCTCTAGTGCAGTGACCTTTCTGTGCTGTTTTATACTTGTCTACACAGTGGAGGCACAATAAATATTTGCTATACTAGCAACTGAGATCTCAATACTTTATCCACAGTGTTTTGTCAATAAGTATCATAAGAGTATGTAGTGGCCACTAGAGTAACTTTAATATTCACATATTTACCTTCGTAGAGTTCACACGCTTGATAAACATAATGGGCACTACAAACTTAAGACTTTACAGAAACAGGAGCAATATAAGTGATGCAAAATATAATATTATATAATATATGCAGTGCAGTTATACTAAGCATAAAAGACAAACATATACAGCATATGCTACTGAACTCCTGTTAGTAAATTCTTTCTCTTTCGTTGCACTATTTTACAGGGAGCTTCTTGCTGTCTTGAGAGCACAAGATTCTAAGTATTATTTGTGTGTCATTAAGTTTGAAGTGGCTAAAAATTAAACAAAATTTCCTAGACAAAAGGGGGCCTATTGGTTCTTGCATTTAAGCCAACAGAAGGCAGAAAACCTAGAGAAACTGATGATTAGGAACCTACTGTTCGCAGAAGACGTTATTTCATTTTGACTTTTACTTATTTTCCTCCTATTTTAAACAGCCCTTGCATCTTGCAAATGGCAGGGGAAATGACTAACGACGTGGGCTACATAGTTTCATTGACACAAAAAAAATTTGTTGTTTTTGAAAACGACGAATACTAAAGCCTGTAGTAATTCAGTTCTACTCTTAAGGCAATCGATTCTCCTTAAAGGGTAAATTTCAATGATGACCCTGTGCCAGAGGACAACATCTCTTCTTATCAGTCATAGCTGTATAAAATATCATCTCTAAGGGATTGGAAAATTTTTAGAAATACATGTGTGTTCATTCAAACCACATTGTTAGAAAACACTAGATGAGGGAAGACCATTTCCTATACAGGTGTTGCTGTCAGAAGAGGAAATGATAAACATCTACCAGGCATTCATCTTTTTTCTCTCCTTGGGAGGAAAAATACACAAAATTGGGATGACCGTAAATCTTTGTTCTGGTGCACCCCTGTTATTTGAAGCAATTGTTAATATGCTGTTGATCTGCTCAAAATTGTAATGGGTAGAAAAGAGCAAAATATATGGCCACCCCACATATAAACAACTGAGGGCTTGGGAATATAGATCAATGGCACAGCACATGCCTGGCAAGCGTGAGGTCTTAGTTTGATTCCCGGTACCAAAAAACAAAAAACATAAAAACAACAAACAACCAGATTCAAAGTATGGATCCAATGAACTAGTATATATCTAGAAATGTGTCAGACTACATTTAATGATTCAAGGAAAAACCTTTTTGTGAATAAATTTGTAGCCATATTGTCCTCTAATTTCTCATCAGAAAGCACAGAGATCAGAAGGTCTGATAACATTAAAAAGAGACTAGAACTACCTACTGTGACTCTTGTATCCAGCGATACTATTATTCAGAAATGAGGTATTAAGAGTCTCTTCTATGAGAAAACAAAATTAATCATGAGCAAGCTCTCTCTGATGAGAATGCAATGAAAGTTTTTCATACAAGAAGGGAAATGCTACCAGAAATTTAGATCATCAAGAATGAAGAAAGAATAATAAAAATAGCAAATACTTGTGTCAATATAATCTATTATTTTTCTCTTAAATTCTTGAAATAATTATAATGATCATATTAAGGATTTTAACGTTGGCAGATGTAATTGTTAATGCATAAAATTAATATGGGTTATTTAAATAAATTAATATTTTCTATGTAGATTGCAAAAAATAAGTAAACCTATTTCAATAGAGTGATCTGTAGAATATTTATACTGCTATATTGTCAAAGTCACATGAAAGAAATTAAAACAAGGTACTAGAAAACCGTACAGTATTTCTCTAAAAAAATAGAGAATAGAAAGATAGCCAGTAAAAAACAGGAAGCAAAGAAGTAAATTATAAATCCAAATATAATGATAACATTAAATAATGGTCTAACCATAGAAAATAAGAGACTTTAAGAATGGATTTTAAAATACAATCTGTTATAAGAGACTCATTTGAAATATAGAGGTATAGGTAAATTAAACATAAAAGGATCAAAAAGACATACGCAAACACTAATCAAAAAGCAACTGAAGTGGTTATAATAATATCAGATAAAGAGTACTTCACCACAAAGAAAATGATCAAGGATAGAATAGGATATTGAATAATATTTTTTAAAAATAATATTACTTTGCCAAGAAGACACAGTGTGATAGTTAAGCTTCATGGTCATTATGATTGTCTGGGGAGCTACATGGGGAGTTAGTAAAGCACACTTTTGGGTGTCTGAGTGGTACATGGAAGTGTGACTTGTATCTGGTCACTGGTCCCTTTCTGTCATGCACTGTTCTCCTTAGGGCCCTGCTTCACGGCTGCTGTTGAAGTAAGCAGCTTTGCTCTGCACACCCTGCCACCATAATGTTTCTGCATCAAAGTCAGTCGATCATTGAGTGTCCACTGAAACTGTGATCCTAATTAAACCTCTCCCCCTCTAAACTGGGGTAAATGAGATTTGGCTCTAGTGACAAGAATGCTACCAATACACAGAGTGAACCTAAGTATTTATGCACCTCACAACAGTGCTTCAAAATGCCTGAAGAGGGCCAGGGATTTAGCTCAGCAACATAAGTGCCTGCCTGGCAAGTGCAAGGTCATGAGTTCGATCCCTGGTACAAAAAAAAAAAAAAAAAAAAAAAAAGCCTGAAGAAAAAAATGACCAAAATTGAAAGAAAAAAATAGGAAAATTTTGGAGATTGAGTAATTGGTAGAAAAAGGAGACACAAAATTATTAACAGGAGAAAGATCAGCAACTCCCAAGAACCTGCCATGCTAGGTCAGGGAAGATCCTATCAGAAAACAACTAGCCAGCCTCCTTGGTAAGCAGGGTAATGGGTTCCAGGAAGAGAAAAGTCAGTGCCTCCCATGAGCCTACTGGCACGTGGGTTGAGAATCAACACCCCACCCCTGTAAGCAACCTGCTGGTTTGAAGGACTAGCTAAGTTGCTAACAACTAAGGCACATAAAGCAACTAAATGCTTGTATTGTTTGGTTGATTTTGCAGGCCTGGGGCCAGCAGTCTGAGCATCTCTTGGGAGGACGACAGTGCAATGTAGCAAATATGGAGGATTTCTTCCTATCTTGTCTTTGAGGCCCAATATTGTTTTCACTGTTTTGCTTTATTCAATATTCTGTTTCGATTGGTTTTATTCTGTTTTGTTTTTGGTTTGATTTTGCTATACCTGATGGAATGGACAACTATTGTGAAGGTAACAAGACATACTATAGTAGTTATTGTTTTCCTAGTATCCTGCTCTGAAGTTCTGTACCAGTTCTACTGCTTTGTTTTGATTGACTTTGTTCTGTTTTGTTTTGTTGGATTTTACTATCTTAAAATTAAAATTTAAAAAAATTATTAACAATATAGAAATCCTAAATTCCACCAAACTCATTGTATGTAATTGACATTTATAGAAGAAAGGAGAAAAAATGATTCCAAAGAATTAAGAAGTGCATACCATAGGTAAGAATAGAGATCAATAAAATACAAAAGAAGTGAAAATTGAAAAAATAAATAAATCCCAATGCTGGCCTTTTAATAAAAAATGTCACACAACTGAAAAACTTCTACCTAGACTCTGAAAACTAGTATGATAGTTTCCTCTACAGTTAAATGTGTATCACAGTAATCTGACTTCTACATATTTGCCATAAAAAACAAGAAGCAGTAGTAGCAAAATTTGAAAATTTGTTCACCACTGACCACACAGCAACAACATTTGAAACAGCAATAACTAGAAACAGTCCAAATGCTCTTTAATACATAAATGGATAAACAAATTGTGATACATTTATACAATAGATTATAAGTAAAAAGGAACAAATTATTGATATCTGCAGTACTTGGAATATTCCCAAAGTCATTAGTCTTAGTGAAAATAAGATGGACTCAAATGCATGCATCCTACTAGATTCCATTTATTCGACAATCTTAAAAGAATACTAATGGAAAATATATCAGTTGTTGCCAAAGATTAGAAGAGAAATGAGAGAACATCTGGGAAGATGGCAAAGAAACAGTTTCTTCAAGATTTAGTGTCCAGATACTGAAACATAGCCATGTAAGGAAGAGAAGAAGGAGAAAAGTGAGTTCTCAGGATCAAGGGGAAGGATCTGAAGCAAGAAGTGAAGCCCACAGGGAGACCAAAGACAGAGACTTCAAAGAAAGAGAGGGAGGTAGCAAGTGATGCTTTCTACCTGAGCTCTGACTGGCTGCAAGGGAGGAGCAGTTTGAATGTGCAGACATACAGGGACTATGGGTGAAATACAGCAGTGGAATGCAGCAGTAGATGTAGTCAACTGCAGTGGCTAGAGAGTTATTTGGTTTCAGACATCCTCCAGGAGAGGGCAGTTGGCTTGTAACCATCTTGGAGGGGGCCAACTGTGCTAGTGGCTACCCGTGTCATGGTGTGGCTGCCTGGTTCAAACTGGCAACAGGTCAAGGAGCCTATTTCAGACTGTCAGGAGGCACACAGAGGGCTGCACACTGAACAAATCAGGTTCCACCTACAGAACCAGAAACCAACTTAAACTTCAGGTTCAGGCTTGCCGGGATTATCCAAAACCCCACTACAAATCTACAGCTTGCTTCCTGGGATTAATCTACATGATCTGGACTGTTACCCATTTTGTCTACCAAAGACAGCAGAGACATATCCTGAAGTGGACATTTTTTTTCTTTTCTTGTTTTTGTTTTGTTTGGTTTTTTTATTGTTTGCTCTTGGTTTTATGAATGCGAACATTGTTTCTAGCTTTGTTGCTGTTGTTCTGTTCTGTTCTTTTTATTTCTTCCTCCTCTCTTTCCCTTGTTTTCTTCACCAGTTTCCCAAAATTCATATAACCCTTCTTTGTTGTCCAGCCTTGTTTCTAATCTCTTCTTTTTCTTCTATTTCTTGGGTTTTCCCCTAAACCATTTACAATTTTCAGTTAAAAACACCATACTGAGGATTTATTTATTATATATAATATTCTGGTTCATTTTAGATTTTGCTATATAACCACAAATATATTCATATGGTTAAAGGTGACAAATTAATAGTTTGTCATTTACTAGGCTGTGTTTGATGCTGCTGTTACTGCTTATTGTACTACTTTAACCAAGATGACATAATTGTTCTAATTAGTTGTTCTTCAGGTGTGCAAAGCCTAAGGGTCATAAAATATTCTGTAGACCAGTTGCAAAGACCCAGGAGCTAGGCCAAATAGGCAGCAATTTCTATTGAAGAGGTAGAATCTTACAAAAGACTCAAAACTCAAAAACCAGCTATACCTGGAAAACATATCTGAGAACTAGTTACTTCTTAAGGGTTCTAGATACAAGACAAAAAGCTACTCACCATAAGCAATTTACAAGCATCAATTCAGGAATTAAAATTTTAAAAAGGAAGAAAGAAAATGAGAATACACTTAAGCAATATGCAATGCCAGACTTCCAACTCACCAAAAGCAAACCCAGGGGGGAAATGAGGTGGAACAATTCAAAAGTTACCTGCCTGGACTCTCTGAAACCATAACAGTACGAAAAAAAAAAAACAACCCCAAAAAATCCCTAAAAAACAAACAAAAACAAAAATAAAAACAAAAACAAAAAAACAGATGAATTAGGCTCTAGAAAAAAATTAAATCACAAATTTTTCAGATAACTACAAAGATGATGACCATAATGAAACATTTAGTTAGTGACCCTAGAGCAGATACAGATTTTAAGGAAAGGGGAGCTTAATAAAAATGATAGAAACCATGAATGCCCAACATAGGAGAGAAATGAATCCATGAAACAAATTCAAACAGATATCCAGGATATTAAAAATTCTATTGAAAGTATCTGCAGCAGAATGAGTGAGTGTGAGGACAGAATATCAGATACAGAAGACAGGATTGTGGTTAGTGATCCTAAAAATAAAGATTTCTTAAAAATAGCAAGGGACCACAAAAAATCCATCCAACAGCTGCTTGATAATGCAAAGAAGAATAACATAAGATTGAGTGGAGTTAAAAAAAAAAGGCAGGCAATAGCACAAACATAAAAAATAAACATGCTCATAGAAATAAGGGCAGAAAACTTCTTAGGCAGGGAAAAATAATTTGACATGCAGATACATGAGACATAGAGAGCTCCAATTAGACATGATAAAAAAATATGTATACACCAAAGCATAGAATATTCAAGATTTCAGAAATTCAACACAAAACCAGAATGTTAAAAGCTGTTAAAGAAAGTAAACAAATCAACTATAAATGAAAGTTCATCAGAATCACAGCAGATTTAACACAAAACCTCAAGTCAAGGAGAGCTTGGAGTGAAGTATTTCAAGCCCTAAAAGAAAACAACCTCCAACCCAGATTGATGTACTTTGCATTTCAAAGTTCATGGAGAAACACATGACCACTCTGAAACATTATGAAGGACATTCTAGAAAGAGATAGCAAAAACTACAGCTCTATGAATCTCAACACAATGCATCCACCAGACAAAGAAGCAATTAAATAGAGGGCAAAACAAGAGACCAAACAACAGGAAAATAATATGGCAAGGATAAGTCAATACATACCAGGTTTAACCATCAACATTAATGGCCTAGAGTCATCAATCAAAAGAAACAGATTAGCGGAATGGATCAAAAAGCAAGACCCAACAATGTGCTGAATACAAGAAACACATGTAATTCAAAAAGAAATTCACTGACTGAAAGTCAACGGATGGGAAATAATATTCCATGCAACAGGAATGCAGAAAAAGCAAGGATAGCTATTGTATTTGCAGACAAAGTGGGTTTCAAACCAAGACTGATTAAGAGAAACAAAGGAGGTCATTATATCCTTGAAAAGGGAACAATCCAAGGGGAAGAAATAACAACCATAAATGTATATGAACTAAATACCAGCACACCCAGATATATAAAACATATAGTAATGGATATGAAAAATCAAATAAGTACTAATACAATTGTAATGGGGCCCCTCAATACCTCACTGTCACAAGCACTAAAATATCAAAACTGAACCAAACTTTTGAATAAATGGACTTAGTAGATATCTACAGAATAATATCAGAATATACAATCTTCACAAATGTAAATGAAATGTTCTCCAAGATAGCCCACATACTAGCTCATAGAACTTCCTTAAATAAATGAAAAGGAGTTGAAATTATCCTATGCATATTATCAGACCACAGTGCAATGAAATTGGAAATCAGGGGCAAAAGAAACCACAAAAACTTCATAAACACAAGGAAATTAAATAACATCCTCCTGAAAAAATAATGAGTCACAGAAGAAATTAAGTAGTTTCCACAATTAAATGATAATGCCAATACAACATACTGGAACTCAAAGGATAAAATGAAAGCAGTCCTATAAGGGAAGTGTATAGTGGCGAATCCAATTTAAGAAAAACAGCAAGCTCACGTAAACAAAAGAGTAAATCAGGTCCAAAACTTGTACCAGAGAGGAAATTATGAAGAACAGAGCAGAAGTTAATGCAATGGAGACTAAGAAAACAATACAAACAATCAATGAATCAAAGAGTTGGTTCTTTGAAAGAATAAGTAAAATTGACAAATCCTTAATCAACCTTATAAAAGAAAAAGGAAAGAAAAGACTCAAATTCATGCAACTAGGAATGAAAAGGATGAAGTCGTCATAGATCCTGCAGAAATCCATAAGATCATCAATACTTTTTTTTTTTTTTTTTTACATGGCATAGGGATTGCACTCACAGCCTCACACCTGCCAGACAGGTGCTTAAGCCACTGAGTCAAACTCCCAGCCTTAGTTTTTTGAGGCAGGGTCGCACTATGTAGCTCAGGCTGGCCTTGGGCTCGCATTGTAGCCCAAGTGGGCCTTGAACTCACAATGCTCCACCTAGTTCAGCCTCCCGAGTGCTGTGATTAAAGGCGTGCGCCACCACACCTGGCTATCAATACCTATTTTGAGGACTGTATTCTAATAAAATAGAAAACACAGAAGAAATAGATTCCTAGATACATATGAATAACCAAAACTGGATCAAGATATTAAAATTATAAATAAACTAATATCAATCAATGAAGATATAATTAAAAATCTACCAAGACAAAAAAAGCTCTGGCCTTAATAGATTCACTGCTGAATTTGACAAGAAATTTGGAGAAAACCTAATCTGCTACTTCTCAAACTTTTTAGTGAAACTGAAAGTGAAGCAATATTCCCAAATTCGTTCCTGGAGGTGAACATTACCCTGATACCAAAATTAAAGAAGGACCCAATCAAAAAAGTGAACTATAGGTCAATTTCCCTAACAACCATGTACACAAAAATTCTCAATAAGATTCTGGCAAACAGAATGCAGCAAATTATCAAGAAGATTATACATCATGACCAAGTAGAATTCATCCCAGGGGTGCAGGGATGTTTCTACATATGCAAATCAATACCTGTAATACACTACACTAACAGAGCCAAGGACAAAAACTGTATGATTATCTCAATACATGCAGAAAAAGCATTTGACAAGTCCAACACCCACTCATGATAAAAACCCTACAGAAAATTGGAATAGAAAGTCTTTATCTCAATCTGATGAAAGCCATCTATGACAAATCAACAACATCATACTAAATGGACAAAAACTAAAAACTCTCACAATAAAAATCTTTTAGCAAGACTCCTTCCCAAAAACAAAAATTATAATAAAAATTTTAAAAGGTCTGGGAATGTAGCTCTGCTGAAAAATCTTGAGTTCAGTCTTACAAGAAAAAATAGAGCTGGATTTTCAGACTCAAGAGGAATTATAAGGGAATTTGGTATTAATTATAGAACTGTTTTCTATCATGATTATGGCAGGTAGACAAATGGGCAGATGTAGTAAAATTCATGGAACTGTACGTCAAAAGGTTAATTGTATACTACTATGTATCTGTGCGAGAAAATAAAATTCAAAATATCAACAATACCAAATTTTGAGGATTTGGCACAACAAAAATTTTTATTGCTTGTGGGAGTGCAAAATGATACAGACACTTTGGAAAACAGTTTGGCAATTTCTTAGAAGATAAGTGCAATCTTTCCTTAAACCAATAGTTATGTCTCTAGGTACTTCATTGAGATGGAAATATATCCAAATTAACTGCACATGAATGTTCAGAGAAGCATTACTCATAATTTCCAGTAATTGAAAGTAATCAAAGTTACCTTCATTAGGTGACTGGATAAACAAACTGATACATTTATACCATGGAACATTATTGAGTAATGGAAGAGTTATCAAACTTTGAAAATAAGTGGGAGAAGGCTAAGTGCATATTCTAAGCAAAATAAACCAGTCTGAAAAGGCTACGTGTTTTATGCTGAAACCACAAGAGATGATCAAAATACACAGTGAATGATTAAAATTTTAAAGATGTATTGCAGTAAAAAAAATGGCTATTAATTTCCCTCAAAATACTCCCTTTTGCTTAAAATACATTAATCCAATTATTCCTGTCAGTTTCTGAAGCAGTTTTGGAAATTTTCTTTTGTGAGTGTCTTTATAAAATGTGATCAAAAACACAACAAATGCTGCTGCCAAGTGCTACCCACAGAAAGAAAATCTCGTAAAAACCATGATTGTGTGTCCAACCAACCTCATTCATGTATCTGGCACCATCCAATTTCTGGCATTTTTTCCAAGTTGGGAAAACATTTTGAATCCATTCAGAATATCTAGGCAGCCATGACAATGATTGTAAAGATACTCAGAAAAGACTTTCAGAACAACTTCAGAAAGTGGTAAGAACCATAGGATAACTGTGCTCAGAACATTCTGAGAGAGAATAATGGCAATGTGTCATTTGCTATAACATTTTTAAAAGTTAAGTATTCACTGCAGTTTTTGTTAACATCTCAAAGACACTAAAAAAATAAGTGACTTGGAGGGGCTAGGATTGGAGGAAAGAGATAAATAGGGAGAGCACAGGGAATCCTAAGGGAAGTGAAATCAGAATGTGATATTGTAACAGTGGATACATGGCAGTAAACATGGCAAAAGCTATGGAACTAATACAAAAAGTGAGCTCAATGTAAACTATGAAGATTACTTAAAAATATATTAGTATTGGCTCATTAACTATAACAAATGTACCACACTAATGGAAGTTATTAATAATAGGAGAATGTGAGAGTCTGTAAGGAAACACATGAAGTAGATGAGAATTCTTTCTACTTTCTAATTTAATATTCAATATTTCTGTGCAATCCTGGTTAATATTTCAAATAGACCACAGTAGTAGATTCTCCTGATGCCACCAACAGACTAAGCCATTGAATTGTGTCTACTTTTCCAAAACCCTGTTGTTAAACATTTTAAATGCTGTAAAAATTGCAACTGCTCCCTGAGAGTTATTGAGGCAGTCTGAGCTATTACTCAACCATACTTACTATCCTTCACATATTTATTGGTGGCATTTCATAGGTAGGACAACATGTCTACATTAATACATAATAAACATCTCTTTAAGCAGTGGTCATTTCTTTTATGAATTGGCATAGCTACACTATTATGATAAATTACCTTGCACAAGTTCAACCTGATAACTATGAAAAAGGTTACATTGTTCTTCAATTATCCTTTTAATAAATCTCCCAGGATAATCATTCTGCCTAAAATATGTTTCTCAATACTAATTTCATTATCTGTGTGATTCTCATCACTAATCATTAGAGTGTGATTCTCCATATTCTTAACAACTCTTACTTTAACTTAAATGGGTGATTAGACTCAATGTGCAGGATATTACCTGCACGGTGGCCTCGATAATATATTCTTCATCATAGCTATATTCACTTCATCCCCATAATAAATGCTGAAAAAGAAAAAAGCTCTCTATTAAACCTTTCCACAGTAAATTATATATCTAAATGAATATTACTTTTTAAAAAAGAGATACAGTAGCAGGGGACTTACTTTCCTATATGCCAAGAAAATCGTATAGTAAAACTTTGCCATACAGAAGAGTCCTCCAAAGTTATAGAAGAGAGTATCTTCCTCAAAATGCTGGCAACGCACTTAAGGATAAAATGTTGTAGACACAGTGGTTTGTTTTAAAGATATATTCTTAGCTATGGAAATTAGAATGCTGTTATGTCTTTCTTGGTTTTTTGTTTTGCTTTGTATTTTTAGTATTCTTCCCTAGGGCACATTTTAGTAGTCCTCAGTGAAGTGTTCCTGCTTCACACCAGCTAGGGACAACTGAAGAAATTTCAACTATTTGTGACGTATTACAGAAGTGCATCTTTCTTACCCTCAACTTCTATATTCCAATATGTGAGAGAATTTTATTTACATGTCACTTATATAGTTTTCCTCTATTAAATAATGGTGTCCTCATAGTCTTTCCAGTATTTATGTTTATAAGTATTGGTAGACTTTGGTTATGTGATCTAGCCAAGTTTATTAATATACAAATCATAATTTATGTTACGCAGGAAAATGAGAATCTCTTCTCAAGGTAAAACAAAATAGAAACGACATATTGACACTTTCCTATATGCTTACAGCCTACAGTTAATAATTTAGTTGATTAACTATTAATGGTGCTGTGTGTGCTTTAGGTCATAAAGGTTATAAGGAACATTTTTCTTAATATGAAAGCATTTTGAAAATTACTTACATTTGTTTCTACTACTTTCTTACTTAAAGTGTCCTTTCATTGATATGTAAAAACACAAATTTCACATAATTTTAGAGTATCATGAGATGCTTAAGCATATGTATAGATTGCGCAATGTTTAAATAAGGCATCTGTCTGCTCAATTATCACTTTTAAATTTGTTTACAATGGAACACACTCTAGGGGGCCCAGTTCCATGATTTGACACTTGCACGAAGAACTGTACACCCCCATCACTACCATGACACAGAACAGTTTATCATCCCCAAATTTCCTCTCTCTGATTCTTTGCAGTCCTATTCACAACTTCTGCAAAATTAGTCTTAGAGCAGTTTAAACTTATAAGAATTTGAAGAAGTCAACATTTAATAAATTGCTTCATCAAATGAATGTTTCTAGTCACTACAAATTTTCTTATGCAGTAAAATAAACTATGTGTTTAATGCTGCTCTGAAACTAACATACTATACATAAATAATATAAAGAGAAGAGAAAAATGACACACTTTCACTCTCTCAACTATCAGACTTGATTTTAAAGAGGCTTTTCCATATCTTTCCTTCCCACAGCGGAGTAAGTATATGCTACTTCCTTTAAAACTAGATCCTGTCCAATTGCTTACCAATGATTGTGATAGTGCAAGGAAAAACAAAGCATATATATATATGCTTTGCATATGTATATAGATATATGTGTATGTATGTATAGTCATTCTTTGTCACAATGACTTATAAGAGTTTAAGCAATAGACTTCCTAAATCAAGACTTATCACTTCAGGGTTATTTCCATGTGACCTGTGAAGAATACGCATGAATAGGAGGAGAAAGCATGTGGCTTTCTCGGCTGTAGGGCTGAACTCTTCAGTGTGAGACTAGAAGGCAGTCCTGAGTATTGTGGAGTAATCATTAAGTTACACGCTTGTCATTTCTTGTACATTCACTTAGAACTAATGCACATCACTTTTTCCAATTATAATCATTCCACCATTTAACAAGCACAAAAGGCCTTAGATTCCAATTTGCCACTGATGCCTCGCTCTCACTTATTTCTTGGCATTTCAGTCTTGCTAGGTTGTGCATGGCTCCAATAATACAGAGCATTCTCCTTTCCTAAAACAAACTTGCTAACAGAATCCACAAGAACAGCTGGTTTCACATTAGAGGGCAGGCCATTTTCACTATTACAGTAATTTTTCTGTTCTTGTAATTCTTTTCTGCAGTTGTAAGTACTTGTTATTTCTTGGTTTCCTTATTGTCAAAGGTAAGCATAAATCACACAGTGATACGCTATGTATGTTTTTATCTGGGCTTCTTTTCTGGTCACATCGAACTTCTCTGGTATATGTTTTCCTTCATTTAGTTTCTCAAATCAGTATCTGTCTTCACAAGCAGGTGAACACAAACAAGCAATCACCAGGCTTGAGAAACATCATTGTCTTCATACTTTGTTAACTTCTGCTTCCTTTGGTGAATTTTAACATGCTGGAATGAGGTGTGAGGCATGCTAGCTTTGGATACGCAGCTTTAAACATGAGCTACATATAAGAGGAAACTGGTATTTTCATTTGCTGCACATGCTTTAATGATATTAAGCAATCTAATATGGCGCATACGCCAGATTTCAGTAATGCTTCTCTTGAGAATTTCAAACAGTAATGGCAATTTAAAATGACAGCCCTATATTTATAGAGTTCCTTTCATTTCAGAGGTCTTTACACTTTATAAAGTTATATGGAACAATCATTTCACTACCCACTACAGAAATTCTGCCATCTCTAGGGCAAATTTGAGCTGACTTTTAAAATTGAGTCTACATTACAGATAATTATGACAAGAGGCAAAAAGCAACACAGTCAATGAAAACCAAATTGGGAATAGAAAAAGATAAAATAATTCCAAAAACATTGCTAGCCAAAAGATAAGAACCAAGCAAACAAACATTTCCCTGATGTTGTGTAATAAACACCAGAACACAGGACTTGAAATTCCCAGTCAGCCACTGGAGAGCATGTTAGGGATACAAATTCAAAACTGATTCTCTGAAGGTTGAGCTTAAAATAGAGAAAGTAAAATTTGTTAAAAAAAAAAAAAGGGAAGATTTTTTACAGGAAAAAGATGCACTCAGTGTTAAGAATCTAAAAAAGATGTCTATTTTTTCCTTTCTCAAAATGCTATCAATTTCCCTCTACTTCCACATACCAGTAACAACAAAAAATGGTTTGCATATACAGATGTGTGTACATATATGCACACTAACTTTGACACTCAAAACTTGTGAAAATTATTTGCAATATACGTCAGTTTAAAGACATTTTGGAAAGGTTTTAAGGGGGTCTGTGATCACTTGACACAGTGTATTCAGGAATTATATTAGCAAAATTAACAAATTTACGTTTAGGTATGTGTACATCAGTATACACTGAACATTCTTGAAATTACTTGGGCCATGTTTAGCAAAAGACAAAGTAAACTACAAATGTAAATAAATATCAGAAATACTCAAACATAAAGCCACTGCAGCCGTGCTAAAATCATCAGAATGGTAAAACCTGGCTGCCTTTGACTCCTTCACATCTGATAACACCACTTTTGCCAATCTTCCCAGTTTCAAAACCCTTACACCAAGAATCTCTGAGGTAAGTAGAATCACCCTAGTTATTAGGATAAGAAGTTTTCTAACTTCAAACTCTGTCAGATCAGAAGTCCTGTCAAGAGACAGGCGGTGCTTTCTCCTTTGTCCTCCATCATCTTTTTTCCCTTATGACTGATCTGTTTTACTTTGGATGTTATTGAAAAGTTTAGGTAACTGTGTGAAAGTGGATTGCTTTGTGATTTTTAGTTTCTTGGTAAATCTTATAAATTTGCAGGGATATGTTAGGACTTAAGACATACAAAATCATATTATTAGCAGCTGGATGAAGAATTTTCTTTTAATAATTTTGTTGGTGGTACTTTTTACTTAAACATAATTGCATTCATTTACAAAATTAAGAAATGGATATATCTGTTGAATAAAATCTTAAAAAGATAAAGAGAAAAGGAAACATAATCCTAGCCTCTACAAAAAACCGCTTTTATTACCTTACCTCTATTCTTTTCTCACATTCACATAAATTTTTCAACTTTAGACATATATATCATTATGGTTTTTGCACAGATGTCCTCCCAAAGCCCATGCACTCATAGGTGGGGCTTTTAGAAGGTTATTGGACTATGGGGGTGTTAAAGCCAACTTGCCGATAGGAGGTGGAGTCTGGTCAGGGGAGGCAGGTTACCGCAGGCCTGATCTGAAAAGGTACATCTTCCTTTCCTGCTCTTCCTTTCACACTCTACTTTCTGGCTACCACGATATGAGTGGCTTTGCTTTGTCTAGCCCCTTTTCACCACACCATCAACCATGCAAGGGCTAAAACTTCTAAACTATGTGTCAGAATAAACTCTCCTCCTTTAATTTGCAGATGATGAGCACTTTGTTCCAGCAATGAAGGAAGTGACAGATTTGTACATAGATAAGTTATGACAAACTCTCCAGATAACATAAATAAAGGGCTGATCAATAGCACTGGCAGTTCCTCTGTTGTAAATACTCTCACCATGTGTGATTTCAAGTTTCCCATGTAAAGTCCCTGAAGGAGAAGGTAGAAAGAGATGGTGCAGTTGACAGTCATATGTAGGGACAAGTTACCTACAGCATAACACCAAACCCACATATTGTGGGTGGCTTCCACTCAACGGCATTTCAAGAACGTACTCTGCCAATCAAATGTACTTTGAATCATAATTTTATGACTATGTTGTATTCTATTTTATGGACACATCATATTGCATCTCATTCTTTTTACCTAGCTTTTGCTTTATAATCTACTTAATGATGAATCTTTTGTAAAATATTATAAATGCTCTCATTTTCAAAAGGACATATATAATGACCATTTCCAAAGTGAAGTTGGAAGAAAGGAAAAATTACTGGGGAACTTGAAATTCTGGTTGCTTTAGATTACAGATGAAATACATTTGCCTAAGCTACAAGCTACAAAGGCCTGGCAAACTTAGTTAAACAGAAACAGGTTGGAAGACAGGGGAATTCTGATAAACTGAAAAATGCATGAACCACCTAGAGAAATATAAGCCAGATACTATTTTTAAAAGGAAACCTCCTGAACACTGCAGAAATACAGTACAAGATCAGATACAGCTTGTGAGTCTCTGTCCATAGAAGCCATTGCTGGTGGCCTGTCTTCCAGGGAAGTTCAACATTACTCCTCCACATATTTAACCCCTGTAATTAAAAAAAAATGTTTTTGCCTCAGCTATTTATGTTCTAACAAGTCATACTCTATGTTTTGATATTAAGACTCAAGTTATGTTTCTAAGATCTTAGTTTTCACATTGCAGTATAGTAGACAACTAGTCAGTGTTGAAAGCTAGGTGGCTTTCAGAATTGACACACTTTTGAAATCAGCCCAGGACCCCAGAGCTGCTCACCGGGAACTGAGCAACATAGCTGCAGGGACCTGGAGAGCTTGGGCCCCCCCCACCAGAGTGCAGAGCGCACTCCAGCTGCATTCTTCAGTGGAGCGGCTCGAGCATGTGCCATCCCACAGCTCTGGTGCAGACCCTGCCGCCCAGCAGGGTTGCTCCCAGCACTGTAGGCCTGGGACCTGCCTGGGCTTGCCCTGCAGGCATAGCTGTTGGGCTGAACTTGCGGACAGAAGCAGGGTCGGGTCCTCATCACACGTGGTGCCCCGCCTAGCTTGCTGGGACCGGGAGGCCTTGGCCCCCACCCAGTGAAGGAGGAGGCTCCACCCGCACACCCCGGGAGGCCGCCCTTCCTTGCTGCGCACAGGACCCAGCCTTCCGGTTCCCGCGATCCTGCATGCCGCAAGAATCAGCGCGAACCTCAGGGGAACGCCAGCCAGCCTCGCAGGACACAGAGCTACATAGATTCCAGAAGAAAATGACAAAACGAAAGACCAAGAGGCAGTCTCAGTCCCCCAGCCCACAAAGAACAAACCCAAGAGACACTGAAATGGAAGACAATGGGAGTCACACAAATGGACTTTCTGAAATGATAGAAAATGCAATAAAGAAACAGCTTGAAGAAGCTATAGAGAAATTCAAATCAGAAATATTCTCTCAGCTAAAAAATGAAATGAGAATCATTATTAAAGATATGTTGTGCGTATCTAAAGAAGAGCAAGATAAAAACATAGAAGAACTTAAGAAAATGATCGAAACCTTGAATGAACAATATAAGACACAAACAGAATCCATGAAACAGATGCAAAGGGAAATGCAAGAAATGAAAAACTCCATGGAAAGTTTGAAAAACCGCTTAAATGAAGCTGAAGATAGAATCTCAGATCTTGAAGACAGCATGGGAGATCATGGCCATGAAAGAAAAGATCTCCTAAAAATAGTAAGGAACCAAGAAACAACAATTCAACAGCTGCAAGATGATGCCAAGAGA
>RJWM01015707.1:0-47161 GCA_004363535.1 Dasyprocta punctata | reverse complement strand
TCAAGTAGTTAGGACTTCCATTCTTTTCATCTATTTTTCACCAAGAATAATAGTTTTTATAATTTTACAAACTTCAATAATTGTTTCATCAATAACTAACCATGTCCTTTTACCAGAGGGTAAATCATGGTCTCTCATGTTCTACTAGCATTTGGCAAAGATAATATATTTTCCATTTACAAGTTTTTAAAAATATTTATGCTCTCTGTGAGTTAATATTAATATGCTGCTGCATTATTTGTCATTAAAATTAGGAGATAAAACTATATTTCATTTGTCTGATTATATGCTATTAAAGGAAAAATGATGACACATCTGAAATATGAGTGCATATCAAAAATAGTTAATTATATAAGAGAGCAACACAAGGTACTAAGTGCTCTTTAAATAGAAGAAATAAAGATAGTGTCAACCAAATTTTATAAGCAGTGAATTGCACGTGACTCTAAGGCAAAATTAGCCTACTCGTATGGAACGTCCATCAACTTTAGCAGGTGTTATGCATAACTAGCTTAGGGCATATCCTAGTCCACTGAGTACAAGTATACCTCTTAAATTGATAAGCCCAGTTGAAACTCCTTGCCATATTAAAAGGGATTTATCAAAATTAATTAGAAATTTCATAAAAGGTCTTCAGAGCCCAAAAGATTGTTTTCTTTTCCCCTAGTTCAAACTTAACTGAAAGTGCATATAATATTTTTAGAAGAATTCAAACTAATTTCTAAGTAGTAATATATTTCTATTCCTATTTGGCCATAAAGTTCTCCAGAGCTAATCTCAGTTAAAATTTATTCAGCATTTTTGGGACTTTGTATGTTTCACTAGGTCAGTTGCAGTTCTATGAATTTTTACCAAACTTATGTAACATTTTAGCTATTTTTCTTAAAATTATTAAGGTGTAAATTTAGCAAGGTAGGTGCTGTGCAGATTTTTAAATTGTCAATGTCCTATGTTTGATCTGAAAAAAAGCGAACAAAATTTGTGTTAGTATATGAAAGATGGGTATATGAAACAGCAAAAATTGATAAACAATAGAATTTATATATCACATGGCTTATCTAAATAGCAGCTCTTTGTCCTACAGTATAATTAAATCCATACTCCTACATAATTTGTTGCAATTTTTCAAATATTCATCTTACTATTTTACTACTGTTGGTAGTTAACATATACACTGGATACTAACTAGATGCTAGGAGTTTGGAAACAATAAATAATAACCTATGATCCATGTTTCCTAGAAGTTTAAAAATGGATGAGAAAACGAGATGTATGTGGATATTGCACTTTGGTGCTGTGAGTATAGTGTTCACCTTATAGAAAAACTCTTCTGTAATTATAGAATTTCAATATGTATTAACATGTGAAATCCTAAATTTTATTTTCCCTGGCATAGGCAAATTTTATTAACCTAAAGAAATAACTTTTTGATGTTTTATACATTTTGCTATTTTTACATTATTTGTCTAGGTTAAATAGTAATAGAATAATTTAAGGATAATTACTTTTAAATTTGATTTTAAAAGTAATAGATTAAATAGCTCCTTGAAAAATCTCAGATATTTTTCCTTCAGTTTATAAATTTAGGTTTCAAAAAAATAACAGCATCCCAGGTTTTGTTTGATCAGCTTCATTTAGTGTAGTATTTTTATAGCTACTGTATTTTAGTGCTAACTTATTTTTTCAGTTGAAGGGAAGAACTGAGATACTCTGTTAATGATAAAACATGATTATTTTGCATTTTAAAAAACTGCATACAAATCTTTTAATCTCTGCCTACACCCATCGGAACAATTGCCTTCCTATGTAATTATATTCAAAATGCAAGAGAGATAATAAGTATCTTGGAATTCAACTTGATAAATATTCATTTGCCTTATAGGGAACAGAGATGAACATTCTCATATAATTAGCTGCGTATTTTTGAACCATGCATTTATTGAGTTTTTGAGGTATATTTTATGTATGCAAATCTGCTAATTTATAAGGTAAAAGAAATAAGGATGGGAAAAGGGAAGAATCAGAAATAGTCATTCCCATCCTGCCCTCCTTTCTGGGAAATAGGTTTTCTAATTACAAGACAGAAATCATTTCTTCCCTCTAGCTCATATTTTTGTTTTATTGAACCTAAGCCGGTCAGAGCCCTTAATTATAAACCCAGATTTACCATCCTTGTTGCCAAGAAAATCCTTGCCTCTTGTTTTCTTAAAAAAAACAAAACAAAAACAACAACAACAAAAAAAACTACATCAGCCAATTAAAAAACAATAGTAAGAGAAAACTCTTAAAAAATTGAGGGATGACACCGGGGACACATACCTTCATCACATCTCTGAGGTCTCTAAAATTTGAGCAAATAGGCTAACATCTGTAGCTAGGCTAAATTTTACATCTTGTAACCCAGCACACAACCACTTTTTAGTTTATTCGCCTTTAAAATGGGTTGAAAACTTGTCATGTGGTTATTCACACCTTACATTTTTAACATCAAAGGTTTCTAACTTGCCTGTGTGCGTGTGATGAAGAGCCATGTCCCACACGTGCCAGAGGAACTCTTAGGCCATTTTGTACATGAAGGTGTTGGGAGGTCAGAAAACTGGCCTATGACCCAGTCACCAGCATATTAGAAATGACACTCATAACACGTTGCTTTTCTATACTTCTTTCTCTAAACAATTATTCGAGGTTAGAGAATTGTTTTTACAAAAACTCCACCTAAAATTTAAAAATTTTTTATGAAATTATGAGTAATTGTTTTTCTAGGAGAAAATGAATGAATTTCTTTTCACTTTTACATCTCCACCTTTGTGAAGTTGGTAACTGCCTCAATTCACTATACTAGTTTCCTCTTTCACCGGTTCTCAGACATTTTTGTTTTCAATTCAGAGTGATAGTTGATGACATTTTTACTGCCAACAATATTTAATTGTTATCATACTAAGGCAATGCAATATACAGGGGTATGAGGATTACTGGCCAAATTATCTTTTTACTTGTATTATTTATCAGTAAAATAGAAGGAATGACTCATTCATATGTAGTTTTAGTCCTAAAATTATAAAGGACATGTATCATAAAGATATTTTATGAAACTCTTTTTATTTGAAGAAATAGGATTATGTTTCCAGGTCAAAGTATTTCACTGTGGAAACTTAAATACCTTTCAGCCTGAGTGGATAGAAAACTAGTCCCAGAAAGAGGATTCCATTCCCCTATTATAAAGTGTCTGATTTTAGAGGATTGCACTCTCAAAATCCAAGCTTAAGTTTGAAGACGGTTGGCTTTTACTTTTAATGAAAAAGTCCTTATAAGGCTTGTTTGTAGTGGCGGTGAAAAACAGATTGCTCTAAAAGTATTTTATTTCTGCAGAGCTGAGATCAGCGCATGTTACTCCCTCCATCTATCCTGAAAATGATAAGCCACACTCTGCGCAGCCACTAAATAACATCCTCTGCTTTCTCCCCTACACCCACCCTTCCCTTCTGCGAAACCCTCAGCACTGGAGGTTTCCGGCTCCTTTGTATCACACTCCAGAGTTGCTGTGCTTTGGTCAGACTCCTAGGATCTTAATGAGCCTGCGGAGGAGTTGCAACACTGGGCAGAGATAAAGGGAAACATTTTTAGACCTTGAGTTTCAGTCAGAGTAAATACTGCAAATTAACAAAAAGAACTTCAGACTGACAGTCTTCAGGGTGAGAAAGAATGCACTTGAACAGTGAGATATCATTTCTACTACTGCCTGGGTTGCTACATTTTCCTGACATTTTCTCACAGCCTGCAGTGACACCTGGTTGTGGCAGTGGTGACAATGAACAGTTAAACTGCACAAGCCAACCATCAGTTTTTAGTTTTGTGTTTCTTCAAGTCATCCAGAGAGCTGGGTGCACTTCAAGAGACTGCAGTTATTACTATAATTATTATTATCATTATTTTATCTTAAAAGTATAGTTTTTAAATGCCGCTCTCAGAAAACACAGTCTGAATGTCATTTGGCTTGCAATAATATAGAAGCCATTAGTGTTCTTTTTTCTGATTTTAAATCTCGCTTAAGAATTCACATTTGTGACACGGAGCTTTTTAAATGACTTGCTTTTATACATTTTTAGTATTAATTATGGAGAAATTTGACAAGTAGGAAAGCACAAAGAAAGAAAATCATTCTAAATCCCACCACCAAGTGATAGTCATTTTTTAAAAATTATATTTTATTTCCATCCTTTCAAAACTTTTGTCCAAACATCATTTTTCAACTTACATTCTTCTTTATTTAAAGAAACATATTTGAAATTTCTCTATTATGCATGTCATTTAATATATTTGGAAAACAGTAGGAATTTTGGAACCCATTAAATAGGATGCTAATTATAATAATATCAAGAGGATTTCTTAATAAGGCATTTTACCTAGAAGGCAGTCTCCTAGCACTGATAACAATTCTCTATTGCTCTGTAGTTTTGTGAGCTATTTTATGCTAAGATAAAATGTTCATCTTCCTATTCCTTCTTTATGATAAGGCCACATAAGACTATATTAAATAATCCTCAAATCACTACAGTAAAAGCAAGCAGAAACAGCTTTCAAACAACCTCACTCCCTTGACACCAGTCAGCTATTTCTATTTCTTTTTGCTGCTCCCCTTTTCAATTGGGCAACATTCTTTCTGGCTGAAAAGATGGATTCTGCAAGAAGTCCCAGAAGCTTTTGAGAAGGAGGGTTTATTTTCCTATACAACACCTTTGTATATTTATAGACAAATGAAAATAAGCAGTTTACATGGGCTCATGAGAGAAAGGGCCCCTGTATGAACCTCCTGTACTTTTAGCAGGCCCATCTTTATGGCTTACCCTAATTACCAGATATTCCAGTACCAGCAGCCAGTTGCTAGTTAAACTGACCAAATCGCAAGGTCTGGAGTTTTGGGACTGCTGTGAAAGCTGAAGACCTATGTATAGCTTGAGGAGCAGTCATCATTCTGGACACAACAGATCCACACTCCCTTGAAGCTTTGCATTTACAGCTTACTCTTCCTGGAATTCACTTATTTGACAGTCACAGATAGTTCCTCACCTCCTTCAGGTGTCTACTAAATGAACACATCAGCAAGGCTTCCCCTGCACTGCCATCTAAAGTTACAGACCTCATCTGTTATGTCACTTCTTATCAACTGTATTTATTTTTTCTCAATCACTTAAATTTGTCTGACTTATCACACATTTAATTATCTTATTTATTATATTCTTTCAAAAAAATCTATAAGGACAAACATGTTTGTGCATTAGGTTTAGTGCCATGTCCTAAAAATTTTAAAAAGTATCTCACAAAAATAATAAACAATGAATAACATTATAATGATTATATTAGTAAATTAGATTTTATACCTCATTTAGAGAAGTTCTGAAGCTACAGTAAATTTGATAAAACCATCACAAAGTGTTCAATAAAAATTCCCCATTTTTTTCTTAGTAAAACTGAGATTAGCTAAAGAATCAACAGTGTCATTTGGCATATGCTCTTCTTAGGAATTGTGTAAAAGAACTGTAGAAGATTCACTGTATTTTGTTAATACCACTTAAAAACCAAGATACATGCATATTTGAATTCATTAACCCAGGATAAATGTAATTTAAAGTCATTCTAATGTGAATTTTACAGTACTCAACCCCTTTACTCGTTATGTTTCCCTTCTCAAAATACTTATTATTAATTTAGCAGACAAAGGTACTACTTTCTTTTCTCTAAACCTAAAATACGGGCCTCCAGTCCAAGCATTTAATCCTATCATAAGAAAAATCATAAACTGAAAATAATCAACAGTGATTATTTTTACACAAAGGACATTAACTTGAAATGAACATTATGGTACTCTCTGTGCTGTGCACTTTAGATACACCCACTGCCTCAATATAGAGGACTCTCCACACATCCAGTGTCTTCATTATCCTCATTCCCCAGCTGAGGGAACAGGTAGTTCCCCTAAATTACCAAAATGCACAAGAGACAGATTGATGATTCAGGCCCAAGTATTCAATTTCTTAAATTTATATTGGCTCACTAGGAATTATATTAACTGATAAATATTCATTAATTCACTTCATACACCCATCATCCCTAGGACGTAGGCATATGACAGATGGAAGTGAGAATTTGGAGGTATTCATTAATTTGTAAAACTTATGAGATAGTCTGCTTTAGTTCTGTGTTCTTTCCCATTGCATTACACCAACCCTTAAGGGATGGGGAGGTCTCAGACACATACACAGCTTTGTGAATTGGTTGGCAACCACAAGAAAAAAGATTTCCTTAATGGTGTTTTGCAAAGCTCTCTAACCTTACCTCACTGGGGTTTCCCCACCGTGTTGTGATGTGACATTAGTGTTATCAAATTGTCAGCATGAAATATAATCCCAGGCTTTCACAATCACTGTACAATGTTCACAGGCGTGAACACACTCTCCTAGGAGCAGGGCCCCTGTTTCGATTCCACAAGAGGTATGTCCAAAGTCACCATTTAATTTCTAACCTGCAGAGAAAAAAGAAATACATTTTTCTGGCCCAGATGCGATCTTACTCTTCATCACAGTACATTTATATTGGCTTTTTCAAGGGAATATTGTACACTTTTAGGAACATTATTTTTAGAATCATGTATTATGAATGTGTAACTGACCTCAGGTAAATGTTCAAAGCCTTTGTGAATTAGTAATATTCCACCAAGCTAATGCATCTCTGGGCAGCAGTAAATAATTCATGTTTTTTTTTAATAGTTCTTGTTTTGCTTGAATATTCATAATGTATATGATTAGGAAAGTGTACCAGTTTGTAATGCCTAAACTCATGGGAAAAGTAGGTGGGTATGATTATTATTAGGAAGTGGAAGTAAAATAATAATCCTTTGATTAATTAGAAGTATTATATACATTTTAAATTTGAATGTCGTAATCCATCCTGTAAGTCAAAGTAGTTGTCTCTTTCAGTGCATAGTTGTCTCTTTCTAAAATGTTATGTACCGTCATTTTTTAACAAAGTGGGACCACTCAATGCTTCTTTAAAGGGACTTTTTGTTTATCTATTTCCTTAAAATGATTTTTTGAAATAAAACATTATGAGAATATTGCTTTAGATGGAACTTTAGAAAATGTGACAAATAGGTAAAATTGTGAAGTTATACTATAGAGTTTAGAATTCACTGCCATTCACTGATCAAACCGGGGATTTAGCTCAGCAGCACAGTCGCCTGCCGGGCAAGCGCAAGGTCATGAGTTTGATCCCTGGTATTAAAAAAAAAAAATGATTCACTGATCACTGCAAGAATTATGCATTTATTAAACAAAATTGCAATCTATTTGTATTTGCTCACACATTATGACTTTAATTTTAATATCATTAAAAGAAAATTTCTCAACTCCTTACAATCTGCAAGGCACTTTGAACACAAAGGAAAACACACATGTGAATAGCAAACTCCATGCATCCAGTTACAGCTTACATCTATAACCACTCCATTCAGTTAAAATCCATGAGAGAAACTTGAAAGAACCTTGGATATGTGTGAACTGTAAATTTATTACAGTCTAGTTCCCAGCAGTGAATTCAGTATTATGCCACAAATTCTTGAGTTCTTTTCTTGTGGATTCAAGAAGTGTGGGAGACTACCCAGAGGACTCTCCTTGAATCTCCATGAAAGAAGAGCAACTATCTCCACTTTGGATCAACTTGGCCCTATGGCCATATATTGATATGTACAGAGTTGGCTAGGCTGTTTCTTTGTCCCTTCAAATGACTTTAAGCAATGTAAATTGGACTGGCTGAGGATCTGATGTGTAATCTTTAAAGCAAGGTGACAGAGCCACACCCCTCATGAGAATTAATCAAACCCAAGTTGGACCCTAAGTGTGGCCTTTGTTGCAGTGAACCACCATCTTGACTGGAATTTGGAATGTTTGGCTTCCCATAACTTTATATATGCCTAAGTGTCTTTGATATAAGGGAAAGAAACTCCCAACCTACTAGATGTCTGGTATGAGTTCATGTTCTCTAAAATCAAAGACTGAGTTTCAGGAACAATGGAGGTTAAGAGCAGAATATATGGACTGAGAGAAAGGAAGCTTCTGTCTGAGAGAGACAGAAGGGGTTCATAGTGGCTTGCTGTTACAGTTTTTGAGCCTGTGTCCCCCCAAAACCTCATGCAATCATGGACAGGGCTGAGTCTGGTGTTCATGATTGGTTCATTGTCCGGTGCTGGGATTGGTGATGTGAGTGTTGCACATGCCCAGGGGTGGAATCAACATACAGTGTAAAGTCGGGAGGAAGGTGTGTCCTCTCTTTCTTGCTGGTTCATGCCTTGTTGTTTGGCAGCTGCCATGAATGGCAGCCCTCCCATGCCACACTGCCTTGGAGCCAACTGGCCATGGACTGAAACTCCCAAGAACTATAAGAAATAGACCTTTTCTTCCTTAATATTGGGTGTCAGGTATTCTATCTCAGCAATGAGAGAAAAATAACCAAGACAGAATTTAGTACCAGTGGAATGGGGTCATTGCTGTGGCTAAACCTGACCATGTAGTTCAAGAGTGTTTGGGAACAGCTTGTGGAAAACATTTGGAAAGTTTCAGAGATGCCACCTGAAAGAGAGGTGCTGGAATAGCTTAGGCTGTTCTATATGAGAGATTCTTGTCAGAGCCCATGAGACCAGAAGGCTGATAGAAAGCCTGCCAGTAAAGACCAGGCTCAGGAGGTTTCTGCTGGGAAGAAGGAATACATTGGTTGTTAGAATCCACATGATATGTGTTACAGCTTGGCGGAAAGTTTGTCTGCATTTTGCTTATGCCCAGAGACTTTGCCTGAGACTGAGATTAAGGGCAATGGACTGATTAATCTGACAAAGGAAATTTTAAGTCAGTCGAATGTTGAGGCAATGGCCTGGCTATTGTTGGGGGCTTTTAACCAAGTTTATGTTGCGAATCAAGAACAAAGAGCCCAGCCGGGCGTGGTGGCGCACGCCTTTAATCCCAGCACTCGGGAGGCTGAGGTAGGCGGAGCGTTGTGAGTTCGATGCCGGCTTGGGCTACAACGCGAGCGCAAGGCCGGCCTGAGCTACATAGTGCGACCCTGCCTCAAAAAAAAAAAAACTAGGGCTGGGAGTTTGGCTCAGTGGCTTAAGCGCCTGCCCTGGCAGGCGCAAGGCTGTGAGTTCAATCCCCGGTGCCGCAAAAAAAAAAAAAAAAAAAAAAAAAAAAAGAACAAAGAGCCCAGCATGGTGATTTAAAACATTGTGAGTTTGGCCAGAAAGCTGTAGACTGTAAAGAAAGAGCTGAGACACGATTGCTGAAAAGGAGCAAAAAAATAAAAAAGATGGCTGTTGTAGTCAGGGGTTACATGGAGAACAACTACATACAGGACACAGGGTTTGTAATATTATTTTATAATATTCACCCAAAAATATACACAAGAAAGTGCAGGAGAATCTGTCCACAACACTAAGACCCAGGATAGCCGAGGGCCTGCATCCCACAGCAATGTCATGCAAGAGTCCCACTAGAGACCCAAATGCATGACAATGCCTCCCACAGTACCAACTAGGAATCTAAGAGCCCACAATAAGGGCTCACACCAGTTTATTTACAGTTCTGTGCTGGGAAGGCCACATGTCAGCGGTGGAGTTAGAAAGTCTATGCCAGCAGTGTGAAGGAGCTGTGCAGTGGGTTGAGGGTTCTACGTGGGAGCTGAGAAGTCACCCTCAAAAGAAGAAGCGGGAGCTGGGCGTGGTGGCGCACGCCTTTAATCCCAGCACTCAGGAGGCTGAGGTAGGCGGAGCGTTGCAGGTTCGAGGCCGGCTTGGGCTACAACGCGAGCGCAAGACCGGCCTGAGCTACACAGTGCGACCCTGCCTCAGAAAACCAGGGCCAGGAGTTTGGCTCAGTGCCTTAAGCGCCTGCCCTGGCAGGCGCAAGGTTGTGAGTTCAATCCCCGGTGCCGCAAAAAAAAAAAAAAAAAAAAAAAAAGAAGAAGAAGCGGGGCTGCCCTGAAGAGCACCACAGCCATCCCCAACAGCGCCAAGGTCCCGCGCTCCTCCGATGATGGAGAACAGTTGGGTACAGGTCAGGAAGCCCAGCATGACAAGCTTCTCCAGCACACAACTTCCCCTCCGGAGCCAGGAAGCAATGCACAATATGAGGAGCGGAGCTCCCGCAACGTGAACCACAGCCACTGTCACCAATGAGGTCCCGATCTCCTCCAACGATAATGGCCGATTTCATATTGGCGAAGCTAGCATGACAAGCACCTCCAGGAGAACCAACGGCTCCAACGGCAACTCTTGGAAGAACCCACAACGCCTGGCTCTTCTTCTTCACGTCCCTATTTATGCTGGCAACTTTCTTCAGGTAGAGCATCTTTAATTCAACACCAGCTGAATTAATTCAACTGGTGCTAAGTTGACCACCAGTTTGTAATCCATAACAATGGCCTATGAGCATCTTGGGGAACAGTGGGCCTCCACCTTTCGCAGCCTCAAGCCAGTAAAGGTGAAAGACTTTGCTTAGAGGAAAAATCTGCAGAGCACCACATTCCAAAGTGGTGACAGAGGCCATAGGAGGATCCAAAATGGTGGCAACTGCACCAGATTCCAAAATGGCAGCAGCATAAAAAATCTGTTTCTTACAATCAGGTTCAGAGGGTTCAGCAATCCAGGCACTCAACCCCTATAGCCAAGAGACAGGAAAGCCTGGCTACTCCTCCAGTTGGCAGCAGACCTTGGCAGCATCCATGTGGCAGTGGTTTTAAGTGCAAGGAAAATACACAGATTCCTCCCTGACTGCATAAGTCAACATATAAAGATGTAAGAGTGAAGTTAATGGTACAATGGAAAACCCAGAAGTTTGAAAAAGCCAGGAATGTGGATCATCCAAGGAAAGCTACAAAAACCAAACAAAATGAGTTTAAGGGAAAAACAATAAAAAATAGAGCCCCTGGAAGTGCCACAGAGGTGAAGTCACTCAAGTCTTTTGGAGCTTGCAACCAGATTGCTTCAGATGCTGAGCACAGAACTCCAGGACTTAATGTTTGATGTGCTGGATTTTGGACTTGCTTTGGTTCCAATGCTTTGTATTCCCCTGTTTGTAACTTTTGAAATGGTAATGTTTATCTTGTGCCTTTGCATTTTAGAAGTATTTAACTTGTTTTCATTTGTACTGAGGGTTACAATTAAGAGTTTGCCATAAATCTCAGAGGAGATTTGGGACTTGGACTTTTTAGCAATGCTGAAACTATTAGGACTTTGGCAACTCTTAGAGATGGACTAAATGTCTTTTGTATAAATATATACATGAGTCCTTGGGGGGCCAAGGGTGAAATGTTATAGTTTATGGTCCTGTGTCCCCCACAAAGCCTTATGTAATCATGGTTGGGGCTGAGTCTGGTGTTTGTGATTGGTTTGTTATCTGGCGTTGGGATTGGTGATTTACAAGTTGCACCCACTCGGGGGTGGAACCAGGATGCAGTGTAAGGGTAGGAGGGAGATGTGTCCTCTCTCTCTTGCCAGTTTTTGCCTTGTTGTTTGGTGGCTGCCATGAATGGCAGCCCCATCATACTGGAACCAACTGAGCATGAACTGAAATCCCTGAGAACTGTAAGAAATAAACCTTTTCTTCCCTAATTTTGGGCATCAACTATTCTGTCTCAACAACAAGAGAAAAGTAACCAAGACAGTTGCCAAAGACTATCTTTTCTAGGGACTTTTAGGGGAAAACAGAAACTCACAATGTGAGCATGAGGTGGGACAGAACAATGGTCAAACAGTAAGATTAAGTGTTCAGGTAAAATTGACTAAACTGGGAACAAATGGGGAAGCAGGTCACGTAGCAAACAGGAATGCTTAAAGAACAGTGACTCTTCCTCTGGTGGGTTGTGATGTTGACTCCTGACTTCCTCAAGGTGATCCATATCTATTTTAGATTATCAATTCCTGATGTTTATACTTAGGGTATGATTGCATTTGTTTTGCCTTTTGTCTTGAGATCTGGCCCACAGCAGAGATGTCTGTCTCCTCCAAGGTTGCCAGGTATCTGGTTTTCTTGCACTGGCTTCTTGAGGGCCCAGCCCTGTCTGACCACCTGTAATATTTCTATCTAACTCAGTTGCCTATAACATCTTTATTCTCTTCTTGGGTTGCACTGCAAGTGGTCAACTGGAATTAACTCACAAGAATCTCAATAACTTCTCCATGGGATTACAAATATAAACCTCCCTGAACCACGAAGAGGACAGGAAATGGATCTCTATAATGAAGCTTTGTTTTTTTTCTTGGTTAATGACAATTCAAATTTTGCCATTCTCTTTGCTACAACCTCTTTAAAATTATAGGAGACATGATCTCAGACACAAGATTAAATAACATGGTGATGTATTAGTCATATAGCTCCGTCTAAAAAAAAGTTAATACTTTTTAAGAAATAAGATGTTATTCGTTTTTATTTAAAAACTCATGGTAACTTTATTCTGTTTGATCTTTATAAAGTTTATTTCAAAACTCACATCATTATTGTTTACCTTGCTAGTCTGAGAATTCAGTATTTAAAAAAAATAAATATTGTGATGTTGAATTACATTTCTTGTTGGTTATTTTTTAATTATATTGGATTATTATTGGATGATGTGCATAAGATTTAAATAAATGCTAATTAAAATGTTAATGTATGGTTTAATTTAAACTGTATAGGCCTTAAATACAATTAAACAAAACATGACTATGATGAATTTGGGCCTGTTAAAGATACTAAGAAAAGGGTATAATTTTCTTTTATCTAATGTAAAATTGCCAGGCAAAATTAAGTCATTCAAGATAGCAAATGAGTTCTGAATTGTCTAAAAGTAATACAAATCACTGTAGCATGTTTTTCTTATAGGATGATCTTTTATACTGAGCACCTAAATATAGTATTCATATTAAAAAGCATTCATCCAAAACTAATATGCAAATCTACTCCTTAGTACACAAAAAGTCTGTGTTCATGCTTTGTATTTCACTTTGAAACTTATTTGACAGAACTTATTTAAACACTAAAATCTGGAGAAACTGAGGAGAAAGCTAGATGATTATAAATGGGATCCTGTCCATGTGTACAGGTAAATCTCATTCTTTATTATATATCAGTATTTGAAAAAAAATTCCTATATACCAATTACACATTTTTATTTAATGAAGATGTACATAGTATAGACAGAGCACCATTTTAATTAATAAAAAACTAGAATATTATAAATTTTGCTCATTTAACACCTAAAGTTCTGTAACTTCTGCCTTCTTGGGAGTTAAATTCAATGTTTAAGGCACTTCAACATGCATAAATGCTCCTAGATTAAGTATGGATAGCTGACTCTCTCAGCAAAATGGAAACAGAAGTAGCAGACAAGTAGATATTCTTCAGAAAAGAGGAGCAGATTTGGAACTTGTTGACTGAAGGACAGAGAATAAGTAAAGAACAATGAAGGAATCCATTAATTATTCAATGTTCAATAACATAGTTAGTAAGCAGCACAAACAGAATAGAGATATATTGGTCATTCAGCGTTTCTACAGAAGTACTTGTTGACAGTTTGTTAAAAAAAAAAAAACTCAGCCAAGAGTATGTGAAAGTTTCCACAATATGGTTTGAAAATATATATTTCACCAGTGAAAACAACTGAGAAATAAGAAGCACCTTTGAGAATTCTATATGCCCTTAAATTTTTCCTTGCAATCTCTTAGCATCTAGATATGTCATGTGTAATGATTCAAAAGACCACATGGTTGAGGTGTCTGTCTTCTCAAATTCTAGTTCTCAAATTATCTTTTCTCCACTGAGTAATTTCGATGCTTTTTTTCCCCCAAAAAATAAATCACATTTTATAGATGGCTCAAAGTTTGACCAAAAATGATGAGAAAGCTTTTATTCTTCCATCAAGGAAGCTTTTTTTTTTTTCATTTCTCTTTTCACCTGGGTCACTGGCCTGAGGTCTGCAAAAATGACTTTTTTTTTCTTGGTATTTGATGTACTTGGGAAAAAATGAAATCTGATAGAAAGTTTCTAGGATCAGAAAAAAGAAATGATACATATCTCTGTGCATATATTGATAGATCTAATAAAGTTAGGTATATTTGTATAATCTGATTCAACTTATATTCATATAGAACAGAAAGATTAGAATTTTGGTTGCATGTTTCAATATAATTTCTCTTACTTTGAATATTTATACTAGAAATGTAAATTCAGATGATTTATTTTCTAGATGATTTTCACCCTGGATTATGGGAGGAAAATCTACTATAACTTCCTTGACAATTACCTTTCCTAACAAGTCAATTTTTCAAATGTGATACGTAGCTATAAAATAATTTTATGGCATTAGTGTTTCTTTTTTTATTTTGTTTAATCTCTAGTAAGTTTAATTTTGCAAGTCTTTCCTGTGACGCAATAGATTTGGTAGTACTATTTATTTATAGTTATCAAAAATCATTAGTCTCTTAAGGAAAAATCTTATTGCATTGGATTCTATTTGTTATAGAGCAAAGTCTTCTGCAAATAAATTTCTTCTATTGATTTATCTTCTAGGCTTAAAGTGAAGCAGTGTCAGTGACATCCTACTATGATGCAAAATGGCAGAAAATTCTAAGTTGCTAAATCCCAACTTCTGAAATGCACATCTGCATACAGATAACTTATAGTAAATGCATGTTGCATGGCTAAATCAACCATTAAAACAAAAACTGTAATTGCGCATAGTGGAAGAAACAAATAATAACCAATTTGTTGCTTAAATTGTCAAATTTCTTCATTCTATCTTTGGTAAGTTAATTGTGTACGTGTTCAGTGTTGTTTGCATTGGTTGTTTCCAATTTCTATTTGCTAAATGAAAGAAACCTCGTATTTGCTATAGTCTCACAGATCTTTTCGAAGATTATAGTCTATTTATCTCTCATACCAGATGTTCTTCACCACCAGGGATTAACTTCATCATCTCTCTTCTGGGCTACATAACTCCCTAACTACACTTTCAGCCTTTACACTTTTACTTCCCAGGTAAATCAAAATATCTTTCTGAAACAAAAATGTCAATTGCATAAATTTCATCATTAAAATATATTCTGTTTTTTTAATGGCCATAGCATGAAATTCAACTGTAGATCACACTGAAACTTCATTTTGTAACTCCAGTGACAGTTAATTAATTAGTTTCTGAGTGTGACATGCATGTTCCAGTGGTCTTTACTTGACCATTTGGAGACTTCCTGTATAAGCTCTGATGCCAACTTATCCCCTTCTAACACTGCCAAATATTTCCAGAAACTGTCTGCCAGCAAATGTTCCCATGCCTTGTATCAACTTTTTTTTTTTACAAAGAGCTTTCTGTGTGTCACTGTAGTGCATTCTCCATGCGTGTTTATGGTCTATCATCTGCCCTCATAGCTAATAGATGTTAGGTATTTGTAGCATGAATAAAAGCATATTTAATATATGTTTATAAAGGAAATACATATGGTAAATTGTGCATTTATGCATGATAGATTTTACATCTAACATGTATATAATATATAAATATTTTTTATAAAATCATCATGAATAATTTATGTTGGCAAAAAATTTGCTTAAATCTCAGTAAAACGCAAACAGTAAAAAAAGCCAATCACTCTTTCCATGCCTGATGATGCAACACACTTTGTCCCAGTCACTTTGTCCTCAAAAATGTACACATCGAAGACTATAGTAACTTACTAAACTAATACTTTGAGCGTTTCCCTCTGAGACAGTTTTTACTACCTTGGTAGCAACACAGGAGAAAATGAATGATTTAAATTTTCCACTTCAAATAATAGGGAAAACGTTCACGGGGCTATCGCGTGTCAAGTGAGGAAATGAGGTAAACAAGTAAGAAAGCAAGGATATTCGTGGTGAAATATTTGTGTGCAAATTTTGTGTTTTTAAAGCCTCTAGACACTCAGTACGTGTATCCAACACACATACACACACACTCAGGATTAGATAGCTTATCTGAATGCAAGTTTCAGTCCAACAGACTGAGGGATAGATTAAATATTTAGCTCTATTAGAGACGCTAACTGTATCATTAGTTACTATTACTATCTGCCCCTCCTCACCGTAGTCAGCAAAAACTGTCTGACACACAATGGTTCATGGGTGGCTGGCCTCAACAGATTAAAGGAAACATGTTCAGGTCATGGCCTGAAACAACATGGGTCCAAATAATTGCCTTATCGCTGCTATGTTTCAGCCTTCCTGCAAAAGGCGTTAACCAAAGACAATCATTTATTACAGTGGTCATTCCTTGGAAAACTCAAGATGCTGTAGTCATTATAATATTCTTCATACAGGTAGAAATAATCTCTGTGGCTGCAGAGAAGCTTTAGAGAGGACCCAAAGACTGATAAACTCATCCTAGAAGATATCGTTGACAATTGCCCTAAAATTACCAACTCATAGACTATGTTAATTTTAAATGTTCTACTTCATTTTTTACCAAATGACAGTTTCCTAAAGACTTATTATTCAGTACAGATAAAAATTGGTATTTCTGTCAATCAGCACAGTGATATTTATTTATGAAAAGTGGAAGAGGCTTCTCAATTTCAGTGAGCAAATTCTCAGTGATAAAACTTGTCCTGTGTGTTTACTGTCCTTGAAAGTTTTCTTTGGAATTAGTTGTCAACATATTTGGTAAGCTTTAATAGTTTCAGGTGATTATGCTTCAGAGATTATTATAAAAATTCATATTAATTCTCCATTACAATTATTTTGAGAGTTTATGCATAAATAAACTTGAACAGTGAATTAAATATGCCTTCATGTTAAAATCTACATTTGATATTGTATTTTTCAATGAATATATATGTGTGCATATATTTTTAAATAGTTATATATATTTAGTATCTATATGTGGTTATATAGGAGTATACGTGTACACGGTTTTTAATTTTGTATTAATACATGTCTGCAATATATTCAGCTTGGGTAATTGGTACATATATGTTCTGAATCTTTATCTTCTTTACTTTCCTTTCTACTTTTCTCTCTCCCTTCTACTCCCATCCCCAGATCCATGTAAAAGCCCTCAACACATAAGCAAGCAGTCTGAGGAAAGAATAAAGCAGGTGAACCAGATAGTAAAAATTTCTAGTATACAGCTGAATATGTGCCATTGAGATTTCCCAAATTAAGAACCACTCTGTTATCTTTGTTATATTATGCTTTGTCAGGATTTCTTACCTATTATAAGTATGCTATTTTAAACCACACACTCCCATAGAATTATAATGATAATCACCGCTTTAAAGACTTCAGAACAACAGGCACCATATGAATTTACTGTATGCCAGATACATTCAGGGCCCTGGGAACAAGAACTTTTGTACTCATTTGTAAAGATTTGACATTTTAATAAGAAATATATACCAGAATTCCAACAAACTCTTAAGGTACATATTTTAGAAAGAGGGAGATATCTAAACTTATATAGTTCTGAATGAAAGTTCATCTGAATCCCAACAATAATGTGCAAATTTAACATCTTCTTTACAGAAGGATTATGTATTGCCAGCTCTGATTTTGACTGATTTTTACTGAATGTTTGCTGGAAATCTGTAAGTATTTTCTAATTTTAAATTAATGAAAGTAATTTTTTTCATAGGTACACATATGATGTAGAAATAAAGTCTGAATATTCTTCAAAATTGTGTTTCATAGAAAAATGTTCAGGTAAATTTGGAAAATCTCAACTCATATTCAACAAAGTGCCATTATTTGGGCTTAAGCAGAAAATTAAATTCATGTCATCGTTACTTTTTTCAAACTAAATTTTTCAATTCAACAAATGTCATTCAAAATCTCTTCAGTACTATCTAAAATATGTTTTAAACATGGTGTTTAATACTTAATAATTATATTTCATTTTAGAGCAAATTGGGAATGAAAAATCAAGATATAAACAATTATAATTTTATAATCTCTACACAACTATCTTCTTTCAAGTTTTAGTCTCATATTTTATTCCATTTTATGAATGTACTTTAATTTTATCTCTAATACAAAGGCAATAGATCTGTCCTTTAACACAGTGACAGAATACATTTAAGCAAAAGATTAAAGAATTAATATTATCAGTTTAAAACAATTTTGTTCTGCAGTTACAAGACACCACAGAGCATTGATCTTGGGCACATACATATCTATTTATTATTTAGAAACTATGCTTCTTAGCACCTTGTAAATCTGAAGCAAATTGAATTTGTTTATGAACAGAACAAAATGCCTTTAATAGCCTCATCCTGCTACTTCATTATACCTCAAACAAGGAGGCCATCTCTTCAGTGTTTCACAGGAACAATGATAATCTGTTTCAAAATACAAGAAAAATGTCAATATTTCCATCACAGACACATTATATTCATGCTTTTCCTTTTTTTAATTTTGAAAGAAAAGACTTAAAAAGTTAGTTCTTAAAATGTTCCTACTTGTTATTTATCTGAAATGGAAAGCAGAGGGAAAAGCATTTAATTCATTAAAGCTACCCTTGTGAGGTTAAAAAGAAAATTGATTGTGGTTTATTAGTTCTTTCCATGAAACACTCAGAAGTTCAGCTAACTGAAAGCAGTTGATACTAGTGGAATCAATGATACAGCAGAATACCCTAATGGGTAATGTTGGAACTTTTAATTCTCATGATGGACTTTATTCTTTCAAAGGTTATTTGATGGAAACTTTAATACTTTGAAGCTTAAATAATTGGTTTGTTGAAATATTTTTGCCGTGTATTTGTATTGTGCTGACAGATATTTGTATTGTGACAGATATTTGTGTTGTGATTCATGCAAAATATAACCACAGAATAAATGTAAACTTGCATAACCTGTATAGTGTTTACATTCATCTTTATAGTTGGTGGAATGCATCCAAACTCAATGATCATGTTTCATTAAAAAAAGTAATTGTAATTAAGAATATCTGTAGGCAAACCTGTGACTGAATCACTTAGCGAGTTGCCTATATGTCATTTAAATTTTAATTTGAACTGTATTTATTTGTATTTTCCTGTCTGTATTTTCACTGCTGGCTTTTTAGAAATAAAATTTGAGGAGTTAACTTCATAATTTATATATGCATATTCAAAACAGAATTTTTTGCCTTGAAACAACTGTAATTTTACAAAAAGGATCTGTAGAGTGGGGAAAGAACATTCTATTGGGGAGAAGAGAAGGAATATATTATAGGAGCAGCCAACTACTTGTAACAATCACAGTGTGTAAGGCAAAGAACCGGTCGGAACACACTGCTTCAAACTAAACCCTCTTTTCCCTGTCCTTTTCACTATTTTGCTCCTTTTTGTTTATTTACTTACTGTTTTATTTAACTTATCTCCCAACCTAGCAAAATAATTTTCTTCTTCCTTTCCTCCATTTCCGAGTCCCCATGTCCTAGATCACTAAGCATTTGCTGCATGTGTCCCTCTCTCCTTAAGCTTTTAATTTCTTTTTTGCCTTTTTTTTGTTTTTTGGGTTTTTTTCGTTTTTTTGTTTTGTTTTGTTTTTGTTTTTGTTTTTGTTTTTGTTTTTGCAGCACCAGGAATTGAACTCACAGGCTCGCACCTGCCAGACAGGCGCTTAAGCTGCTGAGCCGAACTCCCGGCCCTCAGCTTTTAATTTCTTTGAACACCACTTGTCAACTACCATAAATGATTTATTATTTTCTTCATCTTTATGGCAAACATACATTTCTTTATATATGACACACATGCACATAATGATACATAGATATGCTTATTACCCCATTTAAGACTATCCCATACCCTAAGTATCACCACTTGTTTTTGTAAACAAAATAAATACAAGCAATTCCAAGTTCAAATTTTCTCTGCTTGTGAATACAGCAAGCTTAATGAAAGTTGGAAGACTTTCTTACAAAGTCCCAAACATATACATGATTTATTTTTTCTATATATGCTTTTATGCAAAAGTACATATCTGTACCTATTTCAAATATGTATTAGAAATATCATTTTAAAAAACACTTTAAGTATTCAGGTAACCCAAATGGTTTAATTTAGTGTATTCCTATTAACTTTCCATGAATTCAATGATACTCCATGAGAGTATCATTGTACAGGTATCCCTACTGAAGATTAATAAAGTTTATACTTTATCTTCCTCAGATTTTTTCCATGCAGAAAATGAAGTCAACGGTACCTCTTTGTACATACCAGTTACTGAATTTCACAGGAGATTTGGAAGTACTACCCTATGGGAAACTCACACTGGGAATCAATTGTATAGTCTATACTGGCTGTTATTTGTTCAATTTTGGGCTACTTAATCACTGAAAAACTGAAACTACTTGAATCTTGGAAATCATATAGTTCTTGTGAAAATCAAGTAAAATAACATGTTGAATTTTGTCAAAAGTTTTAAAATTTGTATGAAATGATATTATTCAATTTCTGACAATATTACAATAATTTGGGGAAAAGTCTGATATTTCTGAGTTGTAAATATAGGCCCTCAAATTAAAACACAACACACATTCTAATATAAGTGGAGTTGAAAAACAGTCCCTTTCTTTACCTGACTTTTCTCTTGTGAAAACTTAGTGTATTCCAGGCTCTGGCATGAAAGAAATGTACTTTATTTGGTATGAAAAGTGAATATAAAAGGAATAACCTATTTCTAGAAAATACTTGGATGCATTCAATAATTACATAGGTGTAACATGTTAAAAACATTTTATATATAACAAACAGAGCATTTATTAATTATCACACCTAACATTTTCTGAGTGCTCACCGTACGGTGGCACAGTGGTAGCTACTTTTAAACATTCTTTAGTTTAACCTTCAGCATACACTATTAGGGCATACAGTATCAATACATGTCACCTCATTTAAATTCCTGTATTAACCAAATGCATTTAGTAGTATTATCTTAATTTAATGATTATGAGACTATGACTTTCAGATATTAAGCAATTTTCCCAAGGTTATAAGGTACAGGTTTAATCAGAATATTGATATCTGTGATCTAAAGCCCTTAATTAAGGTCATGAGCATTTATCACACATGTGCGCACATGCCAATAAATAGCTAAATTTAAATTAAAATAAAGCTAGGACAGATTTTAGCTAGATTTCAGAAAATGAACATTACCTTTGAATATTCATATGGCAAGTTTACAACAAGAAAACATTTTGGGGGATGGTTGAATGGGATAAAAGGACATTTTTAAATCTTTCTTTTGTTTTTTCTCTAAAAACAATAATGAGTCATAAGATTGAAATATAACTTTTGTAACAGCTTCATGAGTGCTTAGGGTGCAGTTCTGTGGTATAGGGCACACGTGGCATGTATGATACCTTGGGTTCAGTTTCCAGCACTGGAAAAAGAAAGGCGTAAAAAACCTTTCATGTCAGATATTTGGTGTAATTTTTTGGCTAATTTTTGACAAATGTTTTTACTAAAAAAATTATGTCAAATATCTGACATGAAAAATAAAATATAAGGGCGGGGATTTGGCTCAGTGGCTTAAGCTCCTGCCTGGCAGGCGCGAAGTTGTGAGTTTGATCCCCGGTACCAACAGAATAAATAAATAAAAATAAATAAATAAAATATAAATCTTGGCTTGTCAACATTTTCTTTAAGTATTTTCATGCTAATTTTACTCAATTTAAGTGTTTGTATTCACATTAAGAACAATTGAAATAATATGAAAATGCTAACTTGCTTGCTGCTTTTGAAATAATAGTCCAATTCTGCATGTTTTAGCCAATTTTGAATCTTCCTGAGGTCCATTATAGATGGGCACATAAAACAAGACCAAATTTGCTGCATGCATTTTTTAGAAATGTGACCAGCAATATACTTATCACATTTCTATCAATCTGCCTTAGGAACTAAACCCACTGTCCATAGCCTAAGCTTTTGGTTAACACTTGGTATCTATGGAATTTTAAAAACCTCCCCAGAGATTCTATGCTGAAATAAAATTAAGTGTGTGTAAAGTGATGTGTCCTGAAGAGACAGTGCAGCTGGGACTCTGGGCCAACTCAGAGCCAGTGGAACATGGAGAATTTGAGACTCACTGCTTTGTATCTCTGGTTTCCATGCCTGACTCATCAATGGGGTTCATAGTCATTGAAGAATATGGATGAGCGTAATGGTTTCCTTTAAGCAATTAATTCAAAGGAAAAAAAAACCCACCGATTTCAGATGAGAAATGTAAAAGACAGTAATGGAATGAATCTTCTTTGATCTTACAGTTTACACCTCCTCTGACTTCCTGGGCTCAAGCCACAGTAACCTCCTCTCTCTTAAACACAAATACCCCTCTTTTGCCTGAGGACCTCTGTGGCTTTGTGCTTACTTTCATTTTAAAACATACTTATCCAAGAATTATAGATTGCATGTGCTCATACCTCTTTTATATGTTTTCCAAGTATATCTCTTGACTTTGATGTTTAAAATACATGACAGTCTATTTCCTATCCTTTTTCTTCTGTCTTAATGACTCCAACTACCTTCATGCATATTATATATAATACATTCTTCTGTTGTATTGTCTATTACTGACCTCTTCAACTAGAATTCCATCTCTTTTAGAGTAGGGAATTCTTTATGTATTGTGATGTCCAAATCACCATGAACAATAATTGAGTCTTAGAATTTATAAATACATATTCAATGAATTTTATTACTTTCTGAACTTAAAGAAAAGATATTGTATGGATAACCATTTTCTTTCATGAATGTTTTGAATTGTACTTAAGAATTGATTCTCTTTGTTGGACTCATAATTGAAATGTACACAATAATCTGATCTGCAACATTTTTTACTTCTTGCACTCCTTAAATTGTTCCATAAGTATGGATTTGAAACTGGAAAATTATCACAGTAATGAAAATCTTAGAAGAGTTTATAATATTATTATTGTCACCCAAAAATTTTTAAAGTACTTCTCAATTTCCTTCTGTTACCTATAACCTTAAATGGTATCCAAAGTTTTACATAATACATTTTTAAGTTAATTAATAATTTCTTTATGAGCAGTAAAACTGAACTCAGTGTGATTGTTTTTACTTGTAATTTTGACCCCAGTTATCCTGTGTCAAGTTACTTAACCTCTCTGGATTTTAACTGACCTCTGAATATAGAATAGTATGCAGAAAGAAATATCTATTCTATTTTTATTGTTTGTTTTGATATAATTTATAATCTCACATATGGACAGAAACTTCAAGTGCTTTATTTATTGTATTTTAAAAGACTTTCAAGTATGGAAATTATCAAATTGCTATAATCATTGTGAAGCAAGAATTCTTAACACATTATTGACCGTTGTTTTCAATGACTGCTGGTTCAAACTGATCTTGGTGCATTTATCTTTCTAAACAGTGTTCATAATGCAATAGAGAGAACAAGAAGTTGAAATGTATAAATGAGTTAAAAGAGCAAACAAAGGCAGCAACCACAACCCAAAAGTATTAATAACTAGCTATGGAAAAATAAAATCATTGTTATGACTTATGTTATATCTGACTAGGGATCCAGATGTTCAAGGAATTCCTGAGCCAATAAAATAGTCTGTTTTACTCCTACCATGTCCCAAATTGTCATCTTAAATTCTTAATCTAAATTTACTTTTCAATTAATAGCTCCAAAATGCTGTATCACAAATGTCTCCATTTATTTGCATGGCCAAGTCGATAAATGATGGAGTTAAGGTGGCTGCTTTTGCATCTTTATCAGCTATGGATCTCAGCCTGAAGTTTCACACAGAATAATAAAAGAGAGCAAGTAAAAAAGAGTTCCTTATTGATCCCACAGAAAACATACCAGTTAGCACCAGCAGAAGCATCATACACTATGTTAGTACCCTATCAATAGTGTCCAGCAGTTTATATTTGTGGCATATTTATGACACAAAACAAACCTGATCCCTATAGAGTCATCAATGGTGCAGAGAGACATCTGATACCTTGTGGGGCATCAGAATCACCTAGAGGGCATATTAAAATCAGATTGTGGGACCATCCCCAGAGTCTGACTCAAGGGGTCTGCTATAGGATTAAGTATTTATGATTTTAATAATTTCATAGGCCATGTTGATGCTGCAGACCCAGGGACCCAACTTTAGTTGTGAACAGTTTGCTTTGTTTAATTATGGCCTTTGAAAAGGCTCAGAGGTATTTAATCCACTTCCGTAATTCAAATTTTAATCATCTCTGATAACTAAATTCATTATTAAATTTGAGCAACAACCATGTTTCAAACGTCGAGTTGAATGTTGATACACTGGTTAGATAATCCTCCTCTAGAGGCTCAAATCCTGAGTGGGAAAGACCCGTGATAAGCTGTTTACTATGAACCATTCCCATAGGAGAATGCACAGAAGTTTTTGATTCTGCACATGTGTTGAAAACTATTAAACAGCACGGCAACAGAGCCAGGTTTGGATTTTTAAGTTTATCACTGTTTTGACTGGAAGGAATGAAACTTGTTAGTTTCAATAACTCAAGTCAGACCCAGTGATGACTCTGAAAACACTTTAGTTTTTCATATTATTTTAAAAATAAAGGTTTATACTCTGTTTTCTCTTCAGAACCTATAAATATTCCATCTTTTAAAATAAAATCTTAATGCCTTAAAATGGTTAAAATATCTGAATGATTGTATTTGTGGCATATTTATGACACAAAACAAACCTGATCCCAATAGAGTCATCAGTGGTGCAGAGAGACGTCTGATACCTTGTGGGGCATCGGACTTGTACAAAGTATTCCCTTGTTTTTTACCTCCCATATTGCCTACTAGCAGAGCATTCAACACTTTAAGCCTGCTCATCTCTTTTGACTCACAACAGGTTCTTTCACTCGCAAACTTTTTCACATTATTTTTATTCCAGGTCAATTCTTTGCCACTTTCTTCACCTTAATCACTAGTAACTTTATCTCAGCCAGTGTGGTTTATGGACATGTAGTCTTCTCTCATTCGTTACTCCCTACCCTATCCCCTCAGTTTTCATTTGTTCACTTCTCCAAGAACATCCCCAAGAGTCTGCCTCTTGAAGACAGAAGTTGGGATCTTTATCCGTGTATTGCTTGGAAATCCAAGATTATAAGTATGCAGTGAATATGTGCAATTTCAGTGAATGAGTAGGACCTATAATGGAGATAAGAAAAAAATAATGAAGAATAGACAGAGATGTTAAAAAAAATGTAGATTACAATGTGTATTATATAATAGTTGGATCAGGAGAATTACGGAATAACTTTCTAGAGAAGGTATGCGCAGAAACCTAATCATTTCACGAGGCCTCACCTCTTAAAGATTCCACTGCCTCTCACATCACTGCTTGGAGGACAAAGGTTAGAGCGTATGAAGCTGTGGGGTCACATTTTAACCACATTCTAAACAACAGCAGAGAGGAAGATTATGATACAAGTTGCAGAAAGTGATACAAATATGGAGAAAGAAAGAAAGAAAGAAAGAAAGAAAGAAAGAAAGAAAGAAAGAAAGAAAGAAAGAGAAAGAAAGAAAGAAAGAGAAAGAGAAAGAAAGAAAGAGAAAGAAAGAAAGAAAGAAAGAAAGAAAGAAAGAAAGAAAGAAAGATTTCTTAGAAAGAGAGACAACAAAATGATAAGAACGAGAGATTCCTACAACTGTTTTTGCAATATTTGATTTATTGTCTATTTACTGCATGAGATAGTAACTGAAGGAGAGAAATAGTATAGCTGGAAAAGATTAAAAACCTAGGAAATGAGAGAGATGAATCTGAAATAGCTTTAAGAAAAAGCCTCCACCCAATTTATGTGATCTTCTTTTCCACTATAAAATTCAGATAATCACATGAATAAGTTAAAGAAAGGAAAAACACGCATTGTACTCATATTAAACTAGATAAATAGTATGCTTTATGGTATCTGCTGGTCCCCATCCTGAGATTCTTTCCTCTTTTTCAGAGCTTTGGTTAGAATTTAAGTTTCACAATATAAAAATACACCTTCATTTTACTGAATTTAATTGTAACATATTTTAGATACTTTTGCTGAAATATCTACTGCATTCCACCTGTCCACAATGTGGTATCACCTGCAATTTAATGTTTTGTTTTTCTTTGTTACAACTACTACTGATTTTGTTAAACAATGAAGATGAGTCCAAAGATAAAAACTAACACATTTGATGTCTACGTTCATATTTTGCTTATTTATGGAAAAGGAAAATCATTGCCTTTTGGATCAGTTCAACAAGTCTATTAAAAAGGTTATCGTTGTAATTAATAAATTACTTGCCCTCAGATTTGGAAAGAGTAAAGTAACTCAATGTGTCTATATCACACAGCATTCACAATATGACCAAGGTTCTGGAGCTCCTCCATAGAATGATCTTGATTAAATATGCAGTTCCCTAGTTCTTTAGAAATGAATTTGCTGTTGTGGTGTTAGCAAAAGAGGAATGCCCTTTCCATTTTTTTCTTTCTTTTTATTTGGTAAAAAAGCAAGCAAACAAAAAATCTAAATTTAGAAAACTTTTCAGGATCCATCTGTTGCAGCGATTTTAGACAAACATCTATCCTATTCACACAAGAGAGTGTGCGCGGGAAGAACTTGGGAAAATGTGAAGACAAGCTTGAAGGACTTTCTGTACTACAATCATTCAGCTAGAGGCCCCAGGATAATAGAAAAGGGAGATTGGGTTTAAAAATAATATTGATAAGTGAATTTTTAAATTGGTAGGTGGGGATAGTTGATAATAAAATGAAAACGTACCTGAAAAGATACTGATATTTGGTGGAGATTTGGACAAATAAAACCAGTGACCAGAACACAACAGATGCCAATAATATTAAGACTCTGAAAGCACAGGATGCAGCCCATGGAGCTCTGGAAGATGAAAGTTTCACTCTAATCCTCCTTCATGAAAGCGGACTCTTTTCAGAGAGGAGGTTTTAGTCCTGGAAGCAAGAAACGTACAAACATTGTTATTTTCTCTTATTTTTTTCCACACCATTCTGCCCCAGTGTGCCCTAAAGATAGGAAAGATCTCTGAGTCTCATGAAAAAAAATGGATAATATCAGGCATGATACAGGGAAGGAAAGAGATAAAATGAATTAAAAATAAAAAATATTTGCACAGGTATATTCCATTGTGCCAACCAATTAATGAATAATTGAGACTTCCCTAAAATAATAAAGGCTGGTAGAAAGATAATTGACAAAAACAGTACACGTCAGCATTTGTTTTGAACAATCCTTTGCAAATTTAGTTCTTCATACCTGTCAAAATAAATTAGGATCACTAGTTAGATTATACCACTTACTGCCCCTCAAATAAAATTTGGCATGACATGACTGTGTGTAATCTTCTACTTCATTTCATAATTTTTATAGTAATCCTTTTTAATCATTTCTCAGTATTCCAAAAAGTCTTCCAGCATCACAGAGATTTCCTGTTTTTATTCCCTAAAATTCATGCTACTTAATTCCAGAACCAGTTATTGAAAAATAGCACCCAAAGCTCCTGTAATTGATTAGTTTTTAATGTCCATAATTCACATTCTTAATTCTTAATTCCAACTTCTGTCATTGGTTGTTAAGGTGACGTTTGAGTAAGCAAAAAGAAATTATAGTTGTTTCATTTGAATTTGATTTTATGAAATGCTTTCTTTGCTTTATTTTCCTGCTGTAAATCAGTATTCTAAAGACAACATTTTACTATTATTTACTTACATTGTCTCATGTAGAAAACACCTTTAAATTTTATTTGATATTTATTTAATAATTTAATAACCTAAATATACTAGGATATCGCCTTAAAATCTTTTATAATGTCCTTGTCAGGTTTTGTATTAATCATACCACTCAATTAAAGTAGATTTTTTAAAGTCAATATTTTACATCCTTGAATGTTTTATGCTCTTGAATTTGTGGTTTTATATTATTCTTTATTAAATGATTAATTGGATTAATAATGAAACCTTCTGATCATAAAGTTTTATTTGCAGAAAAGATTTTTAAACAAGAAGTCAATTCTTTCACAAGTTTAAAACAATTCAGATTATTTAAAAATCTTGAACCATTTTGGGTAGAGTTTTCTATGAATTGTTTCCTTCAATGTGTGGTATCAAGTTGCTCATTATAGTTGACTACTTTTTAAGGCGTATAGATTATATAACAATGTTCCAATTTTCATTGTTAGCTTTTGTATTTTAATTCTTGACTAATCACAAGATTTTATTGCTATTGACCTTTTAAATAATGAAATTTTACTTTATTGATTCTCTTTAGTATACTTCTTATATTTTTCAAATTAATATTATAAACTTTGTTTTCATGTCTTAATATAATTTTAATTTTATTTCCAATTCTTCCCTTCCTTTGTCCCCTTTTCTTCTTCCCCTTCCCTTTTTGTGTTTGTACATTACATTTTACCTAAATTTTTATTTGTTATGCATATCAAATATATTAAAATACTGATATGTGTTCAAGCAGTTATAATAAATAATATAGAGAGAATTTCTTGCATTCTTTAGTTTTTCCAGTAGTAATATTTTGAAAGTAGTACAACGTTACTATTAAGAAATTGACATTGTTGCATGTGAAATTTATTAGGACCTCATCAAATTTACATGTGCACTACCATGTGTATATACACTTAGATATAGACTTCTATGCAAGTTTCTCATGTGTGTCAATCTAGGTAGCACTGTCAAGATATAGAACTGTGCTTTCACCTCAGAGATACTTCTTTGATAGCCACATCTATATTTCTATATATTCTCTGACACTTCATTGTTGGCAAGCACTAATCTACTCAGAACCTCTATAATTCTTTATTTTTTTAAATTTATTTAAGAGAAAAAAAGACACATATAACAAAGACAAACAAATGACTAGAGTAAATGCACAACAGTAACATTGCAGGTTTACAAAACAGGATGATAGAAACTTGACAATGGTTGCAATATTGCGTATCGTATCTTTAACATGGTTGTTTACATTAACAGATATAGACAAGTAAAATTGATCTAATCATAAGAGTGTTAATTGTTCTTTCTCAGTAACGAATACATTCAGCAGTGTGTTCATTTTAGTTATCTTACATATACATATATACAGATTTATATCTTTTCCTTTTCCCTTCCCTCTTTCCCCCTTTTCCCTTCCCAATTACTTTTGCTCTTTGAGCTGTTTTTTACCCTTACATAGTATTTATTATAGATTTTGGATCATACATACTTTTTCAGTTTCTTACACTAGGGAGACAATACGGTAGTTACACCTGCGGGTTTGATTTATCTCACTTATGAGTATGGTCTCAAGTCGTGTCCATTTACTTACAGAAGTCTCAGTGCAATCTTTCTTAATAGCTGACTAGTACTCCATTGTATAAAAATACCACATCATACCACAGTGATATCTGTGCATCCATGTTTATAGCAACCCAATTTGTAATAGCCAGATCTTGGAAACAACCCAAGTGCCCATCAATCAAAGAATGGATAAAAAAGATGTGGTATTTTTTTATAATTCTTTAAAATGCATTACTACTATGGTTTACAATTAGAATGTCCCCCAAAAGTCTCATGTGTTCAGAGGCATGAATTTTGGAAGGTAATTTGGTTAGAGGGGAACTGGCTAGATGTGTTGTTAGGAGGTGCATGTTCAGAAGAGGCAGGTCCCTGGGGATATGACCTGGACAGGTAATACTCTCCTTTTCTTTCTCTTCTTCTGAGCCCCCATGGGATGAGCAGCTGTCATCTCCCCAGACCCTTCCAACATGCCATTTCTGCTTAGAGCTATTCCTCATGGACTGAAATCATGAAACAAAATAAACTTATCCTCCTTCAAATTGTGGATGCCCAAAATTGTGTCACAGCAATGGGAAAATGATTGAGATGCTTATGTAAATATCACAATTAAGAAATGAACAATACACACTTCTCAAAAGAATATAGACAAATGACTAACAATATGAAAAATGCTCAATATTACTAATGAGGAGGAGGAAAATCAAAAGAACAGTGAAATATCACCTCACTCCAGTAAAAATGACTTCTAGTAAAAGGACTATAAATGATAAGTTTTAGAGATGATACAGTGAAAAGTAAACTTTTAGATGCCTAGGAATATAAATTAGTATAACCACTATAGAAAGTCATATGGAGGTTTCTCAAAATTAGGAACTCTCTGATGATCCAGCAGTCTCAATATATGACCAAAAAAAAAAAAATGAAATCAGCATGTCAAGAGACATCAACATTCTCACTTTCAGTGCAACACTAGTCACAATAACTAAGAAAGATCAACAGCCTAAGTGTCCATTTATCTGTTTCTATGACTAAAGAAAACAAAGTACACAATGGGATGCTATTCAGCCATACAAAGGAATAAAATCTTCTTACTTGGGACTACACAGATGGAACTAAAGATCATTATATTATGTGGAATAAACAAGACATAAAAAGACAAGTACCACAAAATATCCACCATATATCGAATCCAGAAATGTTGTGATATTTTTAGAAATTGAAAGTAGGATAGTGTTACTAGAGGCTGAGAAGAGTGGAAGGGAGGGAGGGATGGGGAAGCTTTGATTAGTGTATTTTATGTTACAGTTAAATAGAAGCAAAGAGTTTTGTTTGATGTTTTGCAGTATGGTGACTCTAGATAATAATAATGTACTGTAGATTCCAGAGAGCTAAAAGAAAGGATTTTGAATGAATTTTTTACCATAAAAATGATAAATGTTTATGGAGATTAATATACATAACATGATTTAAAGATTATACAAGTATATACATCTCAAAATGCTACATGGTTTCTTATCAATTTGTATAATACTTGTATCTTCATGCATCAGTTAAAATGAATTAACTTAATTTAGTTTTACAACTCTAAGTAGATTTGTGATTTTTTAATTTTTTAATTCCCAGGGTATACTTTAGTATTTTATTAAATTGTTTCATTAAACTGTCATTTTCTCCAGTACATTATACAGTTCCTCCCATTTGTCTCATATTTGCTTTGTATTCTAAGAACCTACAAATTTTGCACCTTATTTCTAGAATCTATTCAAATGCATTTAAATTTTAAAGATGGAGCCTACTCATCAATAAACTTAAACTGTAAACTGTTATTTTATATATTCTACAATAAGAAATCTTTAAAAATCACAGCATTGAAAGATTCTACAAAGTGACAATGAATGTTCATAAATGCTCTCAATTCTTACATGAAGCAATTCTAAATATAAGCTTATCATATATTTATCCACAAAATTTAAAAATTTATACCTCTCTCAGTTTTATTGGAGAAATGATTTATGTGAAAATGTAGGTACTGATAGAAAAGCAATACAGTAAATTGTTTAAATGATATTACTTTACTCTCAAGAGATTTAAGATTATAGTCTTTTTTGTTTGTTTGTTTGTTTGTTTTGTTTTGTTTTTGTGGCACCAGGAATCGAACTCACAACCTCGCACCTGCCAGGGCAGGCGCTTAAGCCACTGAGCCAACCTCCCAGCCCTAGTTTTTTGAGGCAGGGTCGCATTATGTAGCTCAGGCTGGTCTTGCACTCGCGTTGTAGCCCAAGCCAGCCTGGAACTCACAACGCTCCTCCTACCTCAGCCTCCCTAGTGCTGGGATTAAAGGCGTGCGCCACCACACCCGGCTAGATTATAGTCTTCTTAGTGTGCTATAACAAAATACCATTAACTGTGTAGTTTATAAGCAGTAGAAATATAATTCTCAAAATTCTGAAAGTTGAGACATCTAAAATGAAAATAATGAAAGATTTGATGCCTGTTTGAAGTCTGTGTCCTACTTCATACAGACTATATTTTTTCTGTGTCCTTACATGATGGAAGAGAAAAGGTAACTCTCTGGACCCACTTTCATACAAGCACTAATCCCATTCCTGAGGTTTATTGATCAGCTTTCCATCATTGGGACAAAAAGCCTCACACGCACAATTTAAAGGAGGAAGGATTTAATTTGGATCACGGTTTCAGAAGTTTTAGTTCATTGTTAGCTGCTCCAAGTCATAAACATCATGGCAAATCACACAGTGGAGGAAATCTGCTCATTAGGAAGACAGAGAGAGAGAGAGACACAGAGAGGGAGAGAGACAGAGAGAAGCAATTACGATGAAAGTTCACCAAAGAATATCCTCATTAAATTTGCAAATATACAGAAAAAAATTAAAAAACAGAATTTTAAAGGCAGTCAATGAAAAATAAAAAAATCACATAGAAAGTTAAATCAATTACAATCTCAGTAGATTTCTCAGCACAAACTCTCAAGGCTAAAAGACCTTGAAGTATTTCAAGTCCAAAAACAAATAACTTCCAGGCCAAATTAACCTACCCATCAAAGCTATCAATCAAAATAGATGGAGAAATAAAATATTTCCCTGGAAATTATAAGCTCAAAATCTTTATGAGTGTCATACCAGTTCTCGAGAAAATACTCAAGAATATTCTCAATAGAAACATGATTGGACACATCTAAAACACAGAAGAAACTAGTGAAGTCAGTAGATGAACAACAATAAAAGACAACAGAAAACAAATGTTATATCAAGAGTTAAAGAAAACAATGATAAAAAATAATCAACATATCTCAGTAGTATCAGTCAATATTATTGACTTCACGTCTCCAATTAAAAAACACTGGCAGACTGACTGGATCAAAAAGCAGAATCCAACAATCTGTAACATTCAAGAAACCCATCTAACCCATAAAGTTACTCATAGACTTAAAATTAAAGGATGGAAAATAACATTTCATTCACTAGGATCACCAAAACAAGCTGGGGAGGCAATTTTAATGTCAGACATGGCAAACCTCAATTTAGAATGAATCAAAAGAGACAAAGAAGGTCACTACATACTAGTTAAAGGAACAATCCAACAAGAAGAGATAACATTGGTAAACATATATGCAGCAGATACTGGAGAAACTACCTTCATAAAACAAATGCTGATGAAATTAAAAGATCAAGTATATATTAACACAGTCATAGTAGGGGATTTTAACCTCCCATTTTCTCAAAGAGACAAATCACCTAAACGAAAAACTAATAAAGAAATTTCCTGCCCATCAAAGTTATCAGTAAATACACATGCTTGGATGGATATATGTATTTAACAGATATATAGAGAGTATTCTACCCATCTACAAAAGTGAATACATTCTTTTCAGTAGCACATGGTATCTTCTGCAAGATAGGTCACATACTAATCCACAAAGCCTACTTAAGTAAATATGAAAGTACTGAAATTTCCTCATGTATACTATCTGACCATTGTGCAATGAAAAATAGAAATCAGTGACAAAAGAATATTTGGAAAAGGCAAGAGGTCTTGGAAAATTAACAACATACTCTTAAACAACCAATGGGTAACAAAGAAATCAAAAAACAAATTTAAAAATTTCTGGACATTAATGACAATAACTATACAACTCAACAAAACCTTTGAGACACTTTGACAGCTGTTATAAGAGGAAAATTAATTGTAATTAATATTCACATTAGGAAAACAGGGCAAACCCAAGTAAATAACCCAATGGGAAATCTTAAAATACTTGAGAAACAACAACAAACCAGTCCCAAACTGAAACTAAGGAGAGAAATTATAAAGATGAGAGTGGAAGTTAATTAAATTGAGACAAAAAAAACTATAAAACAAATCAATGAAGCAAAGAGCTACTTCTCTGAAAGACTAAGTAAAATAGACAAGCCCTTAGAAAGACTCACCAAGAGAAAGAGAAAAGACTCACATAATTGCAATTAGAAATGACAACGGTGAGACTACAACAGACACTGTCACAGTCCAGATGATAATTAGTAAAAACTTTGAAAAATTATATTATACAAAATTAGCAAATTTTGAAGAAATGGATAGATTCCTGAACAGGTACAAGCTACCAAAACGAAACCAAGAAGACACAAATATACTTAACAACCAATCACAAGCAAAGAAATTGGCTCAGTAATAAAGAATCTACCAACTAATAAAAGTCCAAGACCTGATGGATTCACTATTGAATTCTATGACACCTTAAGGATATTATATAACCAGTACTTCTCAAGCTGTTTAAAGAAAATGAAAATGATGGTGTGCTCCCAAATTCACTGAAGTCACTATCACACTAATTCCCAAGCCAGATAAAGAACCAACTAAATAAAAGAACTATAGGCCAATCTCTTTAATGAGCATAGATGCAAAAATCCTCAACAAGATATTAGCAAATAGAATGCAGGATATTATCAAAAGGCTAATACACCATGATCAAGTAGGTTTCACATCAGAGATGAAATGTCAGTTCAACATACTTAAGTCTATAAACATAGTACAACATATATACAGCAAAGTCAAAAACCATGTGATCATGTTCATGGATGCAGAAAAGGCTTTCGACAAAATCCAACCTATTTATGATAAAAAACCTTGGAGAGAACAGACATTTAAGGACCATACCTGAGCAATTGTCAATATAATACTAAAATATGAATAACTAAAAGCATTCTCCCTAAAGTCAGGAACAAGGTAATGATATCCACTATCACCTATGCTATTCAATATAGTACTTGAAACATTATTCAGAGCAATTAGGCAAGAGAGAGATTTAAAAGGAATACATAAAGGAAAGAAAAAACTGAAATTACTATCTGCAGATGACATGATACTCTACATGGAAGACCCAAAGAACTCTACCAAGAAATTCTCAGAATCAATAACCAACTTCAACAAAGTAGCAGGATACAAATTCAGCACACCAAAATCATCAGTATTTGCGTATGTGTACCAACAATGAACAAGATGAAAAGGAAATTATGAAGACAATACAATTCATAGTCCCTTCAAGAAAAGTAACATACTTAGGAATTAATCTAACCCAAAAAGTGAGAGAAAATTACAGCACTCTGAAGAAGGAGACTGAAGGGGAGATCAGTAAATGGAAAGATGTCCCTTGCTTCTGGATAGGGAGAATAAATATTATCAGAGTGACCATACTTCCAAAACTGGTATACAAATTCAATGTAGTCCCATTCAAAATAGGAATGGAATTCAGATGACTGGCCCTCCAATTATACCTCAGGACCAGTAACCAACCCAGCAAGAATCTGGAACTCAGGCTGGAGGAATTCGGGTGACTGGACCCTCCCCCTATACCTGGGACCAGGCTACTGGGGGAACACCAGCCACATAATAGAACACTGAATAGGGCACACACACTAGACAGGCAAGACTAGTGTGATAGAAAAGTCCAAAATACAAGTCAACAGGTGGTAAATTAGGTAAGCTAGCATTGTTCTTAGGGACAAAGACAGAATATTTTCCTTTTCCTTTTTTTATTTTCTTTTTCTCTTTCCTTTTCTTTTTCTTTCTTTTTTCTGTTTTTCTTTTTTATTTCTGTTTTCTAAATGATGGAGAAGACTCCAGTCACAGAAAACTAAACCTATTTCCCAAACTCAGAGACCAAGTTCATATAATTCCATGTATACTTCTGCATTTTTCCTTTTCTACCCTCTTCTCTAGTTTCCCAAACCTTGCATGACCAGCATTTGTCTAGACTTGCTTCTATTTGCTTTCCAGTTATCTTTGTTTTTGTACACTATTCTCCCTAAATTTCTCCACCACAGATTAAAACAACTCTTCCTAGGGGAAACACTTTACATACAAACTCCTAATTTATGGTTGTTTTTGTAAAATAACTATACACTTTGCTGCTATGGTGTAAAGTACAAAATCAATAGTTACCACAGCTTGTCAGTTTCTAAATTGTGCTTCATACTCTGGTTACTGCTAAATGTACCACTTTAGCTAGGATGTAGTATCTGTTATCCATTCTGTAACAATACTGGGAAGCTCACCACAGCCCTACATCAAAGGGCTGGGGACTGAACCAAACAGATACCAACATCCCACTCTTAATTAATTAGTCCATAGGATCTTGGAACAGAAACAAACCAAGAATCTTCTACACACAGAAGACATTCCTGAAGAACAGACTTTTCCTAGAGAGGCATTCATACTAGTGATATAGCTACCTACCACCAAAACTCAAACAGATCATCAGAGAAAACAGAATAAAAAATGTTTTGAAATGGAAATGACAAGATAAAGAAGGCAAATGCAATCTCAGACCACCAACTGACCCAGAACAAGTAAAGGAGACATCAACATGGAAGATTTAATGCAATCCTGATAAAAATACCATTAGTATGCCTCACAGATCTAAGAAAAACATTCCTAAAATTCATTTGGAAATAGAAGAAACCTAGAAAAGCAAAGGCAAATTGGGGTGGAAATCAATGTGGAGGTTCCACAAAAAACTAGGATTAGAGGACCCATTCCACTCAGCTATTCCCCTGATAAGTATTTTCCTCAAAGAGTTAAAAAGTCATACACAGCAATATATGTGCACCCATTTTTGTAGCTGCACAATTTGTAATTGCTAAATCTCAAAAACAACCCAAATGCCTATCAACTGAGTAATGGATAAAAAAGATGTGGCATTTTTATATAATAGAGTATTATTCAGTTATAAAGAAGGATAAACTTGAGGCTTTTATTGGTAAATGGATGCAACTAGAGATCATACTCATAAGTGAAATAAATCAGACCCACATATGTAAACATCGTATTGTATCTCTAGTGTAAATAACTGTAAGAGTAAATAAGACCCAAAATGTACAATGAATATTGTGAAAGAGCAAAATACTGCTCAAAGGAAAGAACAACTGGGATGGGAGGAAAGGAAAAAGTAAGGAAGAAAAGAAAAATAATAAATACACACACAAGATAGATAAGACAATTTTACCACTAATTTCTATTTGTTCATTGAAAAGAACAGTTTGTGCTTATAGTGTTTGATCAATTTTGCATGGCTATAATCTTATAATCTAAGCAACTACTTTGAAGGTAACAATACACAATATGTTAACCATTCTTAATTTCCCATCATATTGTTTTGAAATTCTGTATCATTGTTTTTATTGGTTATTTCTCTTTAAAATAAAAAAAATACCAACCACGTACCTTTTAGAGCTAGAAAAAATAATCCTAAAATTCATATGGCATAAGAAGAAACCCTGAGAACAAAAGTAATTTGGGGTAACAAGAGCAAAGCAGGTGGCCTAGCAATACCAGACTTCGAGCTATATGACAAAATGATAGCGACAAAAATGGCTTGAAACTGGAACAAAAACAGACGCGTGGATCACTGAAACACAACTGAGGACACAGAAACCTCCCAGACATGTTTGACTATTCGATCTTTGACAAAGGGTCCAAAACCAAATGTTGGAGGGAAGATAGCCTATTCTATGTGTGGTGCTGGGAAAACTGGTTATCTGTTTGTAGAAAAATGAAACTGCCACCCTTATCTCTCACCACATACTAAAGTAAAATCCATATGGAACAAAATTCTAAACACTAAGACAGAAGCATCAAATCTCCTGGAAATTTTGAAAACATAGGATTAGGAAAGATTTTTCTGAACAGAACGCCCATTACATGGGAAATAGCAGCAAGAACCAACAAATGGAATTAAATCAGACTAAAAAGTATCTGTGCAGCAAAAGATTCAATCAGCAGAGTGAAGCTGCAGTCTACAGAATGGAAAAGTAAACTTGCCAGCTTCTCATCAGACAGAGAACTGATATCTAAAATATATGAAGAACTAAAAAAAAAAATCATACCTCTTAAAATTAAAGACTCAATCAAGAAATGGGGTAAAGAAAAGAACAGACACTTCACAGAGGAAGAAATTCATGAATGGCCAACAAATACATGAAAAAATATTCAACACTTCTTGCCCTTAGAGAAATAAAAATTAAAACACTAAGTTTCTATATTACTCCTGAAAGAATGACAATCATTATGGAAATCAAACAATATCAAATGCTGGCATAGCTGTGGTAAACAAAGGAACTCTCCTACATTGTTGGTGGAAATGTAAACTAGTACAAACATCATGGAAATCAGTACAGAGATTTCTTGAAGAACTCAAATTAGAAATTCCAAACAACCTAGCTATCCCTCTATTAGGCATCATTCCCAGAGTTTAAGTCATCATAATATGGCAATTTTTGCTTAAAAATGCTCACAGTAGCACAATTTGTAATAGCAAAATCCTGGAAGGGCCCATCAACAGAGAGCCAAAAAAAATGTATCTATATGTAATGGAATACTACTGTGTCATGAAGAATGACAAATTTGAGGCACTTGTAGGAAAATGGATGCATCTAAAAAACATACCATTGAATAAAAAAAATCAGACACATGAGCTTGAATACCATCTGGTAGCCCTCATTTCAGTGAGGGAAAGTACAAACAAAGAAAATGAAAAAAGATGGAAGAAAGGGACAAGGAGATAGATTTTGCACAATAGGGAAACAGTACAAAGGAACAATGAGAGGAATAAGTGGGATGGGAAGGAGAAATGAGAGGAATAAAGATATGACATGTACGTGGCCCTAATAATCCTAATTAATGTAAATATTGGAAGCCATAGCTTGTGCTAAGACAAATAGTACCAACAGCCATGCAAAAGGTGATTGAGGAATAAGAGGAAAGGAAGGAAGAGGGAGAGAAGGGGAAGTGAATTAAAAGAAACTATAATATGTATATGTAACCACTCCCCAAGATGATTGTACACTGTATGAATTACATACATGTACTAATAAAATAAACAAGGAAAAACATGATACTAACCAAAGACAGTGTGTCTTTGTACTTCAAATAATCACAAAAGAAAGTACATAGTGATAAAAAATGTTTCTGACAAAATAATTTAACTTAATTTAGAAAAAAAGTTTTAGAAAGCCAAGCTTTTAATATTAAGGTTAAAATGTGTAGACTAAATATGTATATTTGTTCATAAAGTATGAGAATTTTAAATAATGACAGATCTTAGAAATATCAGAATATTTTTCCATACTATATTATTGTATCAATGTATCTATAAATTTTAAATTAAAATATATTGTTCCTTTTAAAAATCTTTCAAAGAATTTTTCAATTTTCATAGTTACTTAAGTAATCTTCTGCTTATGTGTATACGCTCATTATTCTTGCAAAAATATTATTTACGATCTGTTAAACTGGCAATTTATAAACTGCCTTATCTATTTTAGCTTCAGGTTTAAACAATAGCATTCCCAACTAGTCCACTAGATGTCATCTAAGATATGATTTACCCCTCAAATAGCTCCAATTCTCATTCATCTTTTAAAGAACTAACAAGTGACAAGAGTTAAGATATACTATGAACAGGTACCGAATACAATGAATGTAGACATTATCTGTCCTAAATATGAACTAAGAATAATAATAGCAACAAGAAAGAAAGAAAATGGGGACATGAGACTCATGGAGAGAGGTGGTTGCTAAGATAAACAAATTTTAAAAAATGAAAGAAAGAAAAGAAAGGAAAGAAAAAGCTGTGCTAGCCATGTTACACACTCTGCAACATGAATGTAAGTGTCACATGCTGCAAACATATAGTAATAAAACATAGTAGTAAAATAAAAATTAAAAAAAAAGAAATACCAAGTGAACTCTTAACTATTGGTTCATGATTGCATATCTATTGGTGGGTATCAATTTAAATTCTAGATTCCAGTGTAAGGCTTTAAACTGATGAACCAATAATCTTCAGATGGAGTCATATAGAATTAAATTTTTAAATCTCTAGAATTAACAATGATTTGATTTTGTATGAAGCATAGATAATAGAATAGAAGCCTTCATTTGAGTGAAGGCATGTATAGACTATGAAATTATCTGGAGAAAGTTTTTTAATTTCCAAGTAGAGCTATGCTATTGATAAAAATATTGATCTTTAACAAATCAGTTTCATCAACTATTTTGTGTTAATGGAAGAATGTTATTGTTGAGTGATTCAAAAGTTTGCATTTGAACTGGTTCATGTTCTAAAGAAGAGGTAATCTTAAGCATCAAATTTTATATATTGAAAACATTACAGAATCAGTGTCAATGTACACTCTCTTAAATTAATTTACTTAGAAGATTATTCCTTTCATATTGTAGCCTTTCTTCACTTTCTTATTCTCTACTATTGCTCTGTGCCAGCTCCTGGAGAACGAGGCTCATGCATACAGTTGGGGTTGCTGGTGTGCAACAGGGAGGGCCTGAATTACAGTGACTGCTCACCTTCCCTGTCCTTCTCATTTTATTTTTTTCAGTACTGGGCACTGAACCTAGGATCCTCACACAGAGCTATGCCCTCAGCCCTTTTTTTTTTTTTTTTAACTTTTGAGAGAGCAATGATAAATTGTTAAGTTGCCAAGCTAGGGTGAAATTTCAGTCCTTTTGCCCGAGTGTCCACCATTCTGGGAATTTCAGGTGTGCATCTCCAGACCAGGCTGAACAGTCTTCTTTAAACTCAAATAGTGTATTGCTTTTTTCAGCTGCAATTTGCAAGACCATTCTTAACAGCAAATGTGGAAACAGCTGTAGAGTATACTATGATTGATAAATTTGTCACCATTGTTCAACAAACATCTCATGGAAAAAAGAAATATTTTGCAACACATATTCCTTGAAGAAAGAAATACATTGCTTAGAGAAAATTTTTTTTAACTTTTTTGCATCGATTTCTTACTTTCCTACTAGGTCTCAATACTTAACAACTTCTGTTGAAATATATTTTGCCGAATCATGACGTAATATTGGAGATTGAATGTACTACTTAAGAAACACCTGAGAATGGAGCCAAGTGAACATTTCATTGCATGAAACAAGACTCAAAGGCCTGAGTTAGTCCGCCACATTGCTCAGCTAAAAGTCAGGTGAGTTATTAATTAAGGTTGCACAGGATCTAGACGAATAATCTGAAATCACCTGTAAACGTGGGATGCACAGTTCCAGATACAAAGGAGCAGAAAAGCACACAAAAGGCTACAACCAATTGCCAGTCTCAGAAAAACATTTTGATAAACATGTGATGATTTTTAACTAAATGAAATTTCCCAAGGCCAGTAGCAAATTTATAATATATTATGGTAATGAACAGAAGAGGGGCCTAAAAAGTTCAACATGAAATACAATATAAAGCTCATGGACCCATAAGCTGATTAAAAAAAAAAATTTTTTTTTTTTTTTTGGATCAGGGTTTGAACTCATGGCCTCATGCTTACCAGGCAGATGCTTGGGACACTGAGCTAAATCCCCAACCCAAGTTGAGAACATTTTAAAGTTTTTTCCATACTCAGCAATTCAAAATACTAAAACCAGCATGTATATGAGTCCTTTATAGAATATATATATATATATATATATATATATATATATATATTCTTCTTTTGTTACTAAGGAGTACAACCGGGACCCTCATGCAAGCAGCAACTCCAGAACTTTTTTATTTTTAAAAAATAAAAAGGTCTCACTAAGCTCCCCAAGGGGCTCAAACTTGCAATACTCCTGCTTCAGCCTCACAGAGTACTGAGATTATAGAAACGTGCCACAATGCTTGGCCCCTCAAGGAATATTTTTAAAGAATTGTCATAATCAATAAAAATTATTAGGATAGTTACCTACTGGCCTGAAATAGAAAGTTTTACACAAGGTAACACGGAGGTCAAAGTGGATGAGTCTTCCATTACAGTGAAAACTGATGGCTATGTAAAGTAGAAGTTTCATATGGTTACTTTGTAATTGTCCTTCTATATGTAGAGCATGAGTTTATTTCTTGTTCCTATTGTTGTTTTCTCAGGAAATTACTGTTTTTGTATTATGTGGTAGGGCAGGGAGGGATCAGTCTTAGGAAAAAGAGAATACGATTTTCTGGTTCATAGGTTTTCCCCTTTAAGAGTGATTTTGGAGGTTGAGTTTGGTTTGATTTGTTCTGGTTTTCACAATTTTGCCTCCCCAAGACACTCCCTTCTTTGTCTGCCTGATCTTGTTTGTCACTTAAGATTAATTTGAGGAACCAATGTATATACACCAGGTAAGAAAAAAACTTTACTCTTCTTTTTTATCAATCTTCTTTGCTAACAGTGGAATTTTGAATGTCACCAGGGAAAATTTATTGAGGTGGATGCCTGTTTATAAGTTCTCACAGACTTCCCTACAGGCTTCCCTACATCTATTTTCTACAAGTTTATTCAATGACTTATGGCAAGCATGCTTTCAAAAAAATAGTTTTAAGATGGTTTACAGACTAGAACTATTGAAATTTGGATGAAAATATAGGAAGAAAGTAAAACCATTCTCTTAATGAAATTCTCAGGGAACTAAAGAATAAAGAGCTGTAGGATGCCTCATGACAAGGCAAAATGCAGGCAAAACAATGTAGCGTCTGCTTTATGATGTGGTTCTGTGTGTTTCTAGACCTGAACTTGCAGAGAATTCCACTCAGGAACAAGACACATATATGTATGTAAGATTAGGAATAAGGAAGATGAGGAAACCCATATCCATGGTTTCAGTGTGGAAGGATTTATGTGAAGAGGACAGGGAAAGTCAAGAAAGCCTGAATCATTAACCACTAATGACCTCTCTAATTTACGTATGAGAAGTATGAGTTAGAATTAATTTTAGTTTTCCAACTTTAGTGAAAAAATAAAGAAGGAATTACATTAATATCTTTTATTGAGATGTTAAAAACCTGCTACTAAAGCATATTATTATAGTTTTAAATGAAATTTAAGATGTTATTTACATTTTTTAAATTTAGAAATGTATTTCCACCATTTTAAAGGGAGTCCAGCATTTTTTATGCTTTTCCTATGATTTATCACATAAAACAATACATTATATGTGGGGTTTGAACTAAGATGCTTTAATTGATTTAAAATGCTATTTCAAAAGATCTGGAAGTGCAATGTTTTCTGAGTGTGTGTATAGCTATCTTCTAAAATTGTTTTGTTTTCTCTGATCTTATAGTATGATACATCGCTGAAGTTAATAACTCAAATGTTTGGGGAACATTTATCAAGTCCAGGGAAACCTAACCTCTGCTCCTGGCATTATCAGGATCTTCAAGGATTCGAGTTGCAGCTATAAATGGTCTTGGTAGAGGCAATTTCAGCTCATCAGTCAAGATTTTGTCTTGACACGTAAGAGTCTGAGATTAGAAATAACGCATTACCTAGAAAACCAATCCACATTGTTTTATTAATGATGCAGTCTTCTATAAGCCAATTTTCCAGCATGACATAGGCAACTAAAATCAACATGGATTAAAATGGAAGAAGGAATATCTAACTGGCATGAAATTAGTTGAACTTATTGTACAAGAAGTAGAAGATAGAGAGACCAAGGCAAAATATTTTAGAAAATGTACATGGAAAAGGATTTAGTGTTCCTAAAATGCTTAGGATGACCCTCACCCCAAAATGAAATTAATTGCACTAAGTGTCTTAACATTCTAAAATACCTGCTCATGAATTGCAGATATATAATTAGCATAAGTAGAATGCTATGAAAAAAAGCATGTCAAAAATGAGTCTCAATTATCATTACCCCATATAATAAGCACAGAGTTAGGAGTTTTGAGTAATTATACTTAGTCCTGTACATTACCGCAGAACAAGAAAATTCACAGGCATAGAAGATGTGCATGAAATAGCTGAAAGCATGCATTTTGAATTGGTTTCTAGATTTTCTCATAAAGATGAATGCATATGTATTAAGAATATCTTTGTGTTCATTTCATAGAGCCTGAAGGGTACTTCATTTTACCTATTCTTGAACCAATTGGCTGTGACTCCTCTGTCCTCTGTATCTCACGAAGGATATAAAATGAATATATATTTATAAAGCTATATTTTAAAATGGCTTATGGAGAAAATGAATATATGTATAATGTAATCTACTTCCTAGTACAGAGAAATAATATCAGTTTTTAAATAGCTGACTTATAATTATGTCAATATATCTGTGATTAATTTTAAATATCTGCCAAAGCCATGTTACAGCTAATGGTATATAATCTCATTGCCCTTGACAAAAAGATTTTTTAAAACTTTGTCATTCATTAGGAAAATATATTTGCAAGCTTATGAAAATGAACTATAATTACTGCCCTTATAAAATATAACTAATTTTAAACTTCATTTTTTAATTGCAGGACATATCATTAGTGGATGAAAATTTATTACTAAAGAAGGTTAAAAGTAACACTATTTTATAACTACATGCTAATTTATTTAAGTAAACTTTATAGATATTCATAGAACTGAGTACTAGAGACATGAACATGAATAAAACTAGCATCCTGCTTCAAGTTGCTTATGTTTCAATCATGGCACTGATATGTAACAAATATATAGATTACAAAGGGGAAAATGTAAAGAATATATGTGATCTCACAAAAGAGGAAAAATTAGTTCTGCTGAGGGTGTCACAGAGAGAGTATTTGTGGCAGGCCTCAAAAAATGGCTCAGAATGAGCTAGGCAGATAAATCTTAAAATATTCCAGGCAGAGAAGACTCTGTGATCAAGACATCTTGTTATTCTACAGAGAAAGGTAAATCTGTATGACAGAAGGCTGGGGAGGGATTAAGGCAAGGCTGAAGAGACAGACTGAAAACCAGTTTCTTAATACCTTCTGTGTTCTGCCAAAGAATTTCAAATTAATCTCATAAGAAGTGAGAAGTTACTTAAAATGGAGCTGGTAAGTGAACTATATCAGTAGCTCTAGACAAATAATTTTGGTGCTGTGGGAAGAAACCAAATGGAAGGAGACTTGTTTCTTGTTGCATGTATTAGTTTGTAAAGAAGTCATCCAGATGAAACAAAAGTGTTCAACTCATAGCAACTCATAGAGGGATCCTGGTTTTGCAAGCTGGCATAATAGTTCAATAATCATATAAACTTTTCCAAGCCTCTTAGAGCTTTCAGGCTTTAAAATCACTTGTGAGAAACAGTGATAAAGATGTCCCACCTAGAATATTGTGTCCAGTAGCTGCAATGAAATGGTTTACAAGTATCTTGTCCTTTAGTTGCAACAGAGAAGGAGAAAACAATGATGATCCTTCTTTATGAAGAATTATTTAATTATTTATCTTCTAGCGGGTGGTCTAAGCATACACAGGAGCAGAAACATATAGGAAACTCATTTCAAATGCGCATTTCTGGAATTATCTTCAGATCTACTGAATCAAATTCCTGAAGCTGACATGTTGAAATTACACATTTGTTGTCTCAATATTTTTTAATACTCACCATTATTTGAATGTTACAATTTCACTTTCTTTCTCTTCTTTCTCCTCCTCTTCTTCCCTATCCTATCTCAGAGCTTAGTTGTGGGGGGTGCCTGAAGCTGGAGATCAGTCAAGTGCAGGCCAGAGCAAGGTCAACCTCAACAACACAGAGCACAGAGACAAGTCATACGAATTAGCTGCTCCAGCCTCAAGAACACTGGGTGCCTGAGACAAGCCACATGGATAAACTACTGGGCAGAGTTTTCATGTGATACTCAACCTCACAAGAGTATAAATAAACAAGCTGCAGCCATTGGAGCTCTTGCTTCTTCTCCTCCTCTCCCTCCTCTTCCTCTTCCTCCTCTTCTTTCTCCTCCTCCTCTCCTTCGTCCTCCTCCTTCTTCTTCCTACCTTACTTCCCATCAGGAGAGAGGGCTCCACACAGCCTCAGTTTTCTGTATTCCAACCCTAGTCCTTTCTTCTCCATCTTCTCACCGGCCTCACCCTGGGAACGAGAATGTGCAGGATGTGGTACTCAGTATCAAATCTAAATGAGATTTTGAGATTTCTCATAGACCTCCTTTAAACATGACTTCTTCTTCATACTGACATGTGACATATGGGAATGTCGCATTTGCACAATTGTTATTGCGTGACTATAGTTAGATAATAGCATTGGGAAAGAAATTTAACCATTTATACATCCTGCGGTATGGCATATACATTAGAAAGAAAACATCCTCACTTTTATTTTTGTGTTAATTATATTTAGAATAACAAAGAATTTTTGAACACTGATAACAAGTCTGTGTGATAGACTTGCTATATGACAAGACAGAGAAAGAATAACTTAAATAATTGACCCTAAATAAAAAAAACTAGTAAAGAGACCTAGTTAGTATTCAAATTCTAATAGTTAAGCTTATTTCTTACCCTTTGGTACTCGTTATGTTACATCATATCTCTCTGGTCTGTCCTGATAAGGCCATTATATTGTTGACTATCCTCTGACACTGTGATGGGAACAAGAATTGTGAGCACGTTATCATCTCTAACTGGCTTGATTCTCTGGCAAGCATAACGGAGCAAAAGATGCCCTGGTAGGATTGAACTCACCACCTTACTAAACGCCTTCACTCAATGAAATCGGAAACATTTGAATGACAAACAGTGATGTGATACATACCAGTCAAGTGTTGTTTTCAGAAAAGTGTTATGCCTCTGTAACAAACTCTGCAATATGTACTTAGAAGAAAGGGATGGGGAAATGTTTGAGTAAATATAGAAACATTAGGATAGATTATACAGTTTCATGTTAAAGGTGGTGAACAAGCATTAAATGGTGCAAAAGTCACTTGCTGTTTGCAGGCTGCCCTGTGCCTGAAACGCCATCTAAATTGGACAAGATATTGATGTTTAAGGCAATGACCACATTATCATCTCTCTTTTTCCAATGGAGGATCTCTTGAGTGTTCCCACTTCATATGGACGAACCACATACTAAACATATGAGGTTATGTGACTTTGCCTCACTGTAATATATTTGACAATTTTTGTCATTTTCTGTTTCTAAAATTATAGTAATGATAGTTACTATGTTTGGAAGTTTTGCTCTCAATATTAACTATTACTCTTTATTAATAACTTCAATGTTATTTGAACTTGTAATCCAATGGGCATAGTCTTCCTGTTTCATAAATGTGAAATGAGTACTTAGTCTTCAACTATACAGAGCATTTAAAATAAAGAGAATGATATAATAGTAAATAAGTATGCATTAATACATTTTTAATCTGGCGTAATAGTTAAAACATCAACCTTACAACCATGAGTCTAAAATCACAGGGGGACTTGCTTCCCTGAGTCCTGTTTCCAAACCACAAAATCTTCATATTTTTGAGTCTAGTCATGCATTTAAAATGTTTCAAGTGGTCCTCCAAGATGGCC